>PVJL010017653.1:0-17728 GCA_004026885.1 Lyroderma lyra
GGAACAAAATATTTTTAGGAGAATTTTACGCCAATCAAAGGTCCACAACCTGCTGAGAGGTAAAGTATGGAAGATCAGAGTTTATATAACAAACTGCTGAAGGAAGAGAGATTCAGGAATGTCTAGAGAAAAACCAGTCATAGTATGGACTATTTCTCATAATAGATTGGCTTGGAAAAATGAGAACCAGACATACGTTCATAACACATATTACACTGTGCATTTGCTTCCCCAGTCAAACCAAATACATTTGTAGATACTTATGTTTGCTGCAATTATTTTACATAGTGTGTAGCTCAGTGGAATATCTGCCATGTTGCATCAGGGGTGCATCACATAAGCAGGTGCCAACCCTGGCCATGAGGGCGGGGCCTGTGATGTTGGTATGTGGAGGAAATGCCAACATTTGATGGCCTCCTCCACCTTCTACCACCTGACCACCAATGTTTTAATTGCATATTGAAAGACTGATCCTTGTTTTCGCATATATTTTTCTAGCATCATTTTATCATAATCTTAGCTGCCATTCAGACTCATTGCCTTAAAAAGTTGTTGAAAAGGCATCACTTTTCTACAATGTGTTCAGGAAGAGTACAAGCCAGAAACAAAGGCGTCTCATTTCAGATTCTTCCCTCCACTACTCCTTACCATATATCAGTCATCAGGACCTGAACACCCCACTTTTATCCTCCCTGCGGGAATCAATCCATCTATCTCACTGATTTAGTTCAGGTCCTCATCAACTCTTGCCGGGGTCACAGTTACTGCCTCTCTGCTAATCTCATCTGTAGTTTCGCCCCATCCTGTCTATTCTCCACATGGTAGCCTGAGATAATTTTCTAAATGAGCACATCATTCCTCTGCTTAATATCCTCAATGGCTGTCCATGACTTCCAGCACAAAGATGGCACTCTTCGGCTTAGCACACACAAGGCCCTTCCTGGTTTGATACCTACTTACCTCTCCAGTGCATCTGTCGTCCCTCAGAACTCAGCCTGTGCTCCAACACAACAAACTCCATCTGCCAGCCCTATAAGAACCATTTCAGACTCATCTTCTCCTGGAGTTCTCCCCAACTTTCAAGTCCAAGTTAAATGCCCTAATGCTGGGCTCCCATTTCATTCTGTATATAACAACATAATAACAACTATCCCATCTGTGAGCAGGTACAGAATCATATTCATCTTATTATTTAAGTGGCCTGGATCATAGTAAATGATAAATGAATGTATATTCAAGGGAAAAACAAATTTTTTACTGCTCTTGCTCAAAAACATCTACCAACATTTCTAATTCCTTTAGAAGTTACTCATTGCTAGTAGAAAGCAAGCTAGTCTGATAAATAAACTCTAAGGTTATCTACCTTCAGAAACAAAAGGTTAACAGCAGGCTTTTAGGAGGTAATCCAAAATCGGCAAGGGAGATGTTGTTGGTAAGTCTTTCAGAATGGTGGGATAGTCATTTATTTCACAAAGATGGAGTCTCAACTACATTCCTAGCACAACATTAGGAAACAATGAAAGCAAGAAGCTTAAGGATAAGGTTGTGGGAACTTCAAAGTCCGGCTTGTCATTTACAGATGGGTTGCTGGGGTGCTGATAATTGGTAGAACAAATATTTATACTGATATCTGTACTGATATACTGATGCAACAATTGAGAACTATCTGGAGATCAGCAAAACCAGAAAGAAAAACTGCAAGTAAAATAATATCCAAAATTTAGGTCAGGAAAAAAACACAAATATTGTTTCTTCAAGGATAAATTAATCAGACTGGTCATTAGCTAAATAAAATCAGCCCTGCTAGCCATACAACAATGATCAGGTCTGCTATAGACTGAATGTTTGCATTCTTGCAAAATTCACACTTTGAGATCCTAATCCCCAATGTGATGTTATTTGGAGGGGTGGGTACTTGGAGAGGTGATTAGGAGCCCTCATGAATGGGAATAATGCCCTTATTAAAGAGACCAAGGAGAGCTCCCTCACCAGTTCTGCCATGTGAGGACACAGTAAAAGGATCCCCATCTATGAACCAGGAAGTGGGCTCTCACCAGACACTTATATTGGCACCTTGATCATGGACTTTGCCTCCAGAACTGTGAGAAATCAGTGCTTGTTGCTAAGCCATCCAGCTATGGTATTTTTGTCATAGCAGTCCAAATGGACTAAGACAGTGTCTTACAACACTGAGTAGAGCAATGTGTTTGCCGTGGAAGATGACAAAGCCTGGTGGTTGAAGTCTCAAGCTTTGTAGTGAGAAAAGTCCGAGTGGAACCTTGGCTCTGACACTTCTGGCTGTTTGTATGTGGACGAGACACCTAACCTTCAGGAGAAGCAGTTTCCTCATTTGAGAAATGGGAATATTCTGTTATCTTGTTCACAAAGATCCAATATAAAAAAGATTAAATTTTATCTCTAGTAACATAATCTAGGATGAGGGAAGGAGCTCAATAAAAAGGAATATAAACAAACCAGCTCCACTCTAATCCTTCAAACCAGTGTTTTGCATACAGGTCTTCTTTTCCTTTAAAGACCATTTCTTGCTCCTGTTACAGCAGCTGGGAGAAGTTGGTACTCTCTCTAAACTGGAAAACTCCTTTCCTTCAGCCAAGAATTTGCATACAAGGTCTAAATCTGATTTCACAACATTTGAAACAATAGTTTTGGCCGCTAAGTACATTAACCTTGGATCTCTCCCCAGAATAATACCAGTGTCTGAGTCTCATTTAATCCTCTTTCAAATTAGTTAAATTAGCTTTAGGTGGAAGCATTTACCAAATAAGCTCATGTTCAAATAATCCATGGTACTGTATAATACGGACATTGTTAAAAGAACCAGATCGTACAGAAAAAAACTGGCCTGAGTTGCAGGATTTAGGGAATAAAAGAGCAAGGCATTTTCATGATTCAGTTTTCTAGGGATTACAATGTAAAAATTAAAGCTTGAGAAAATGACCCAGCCTGGTTTTACAGGATTAGTCTGCTTCTGCCTCTGTCTCTGTCTCTCTTTCACAAGGTCCCAGGAAGGGAACGACTCTTCTGCTTATGCATTAACACACAATTCAAGTGCATACTTCATGGATTCCAGTGGGACATACTTTAGAAGCTGCTGCTGATTAAGTGGGTGCTTTATTATACAATTTTTTTCTAAGATACCACATTACTGTAAAGAGAAGAACAAATAAATTTCTTGAATATTGTGAGAAGTTGCTTTTTGTTTCCTGGGTAAATGCAAAAGTGAAACACTGACTTTAGCTAACTTTTGGAAGAATGGGTGAAGTGCCCACCTAAGGGCAGGTAAATAGAGATGAGAGGAAACAAAGCTAGCACTCTAAGGTTCCCTGGAGTAATATTTAGGCTCCAGGTAATGGGAAAGTGTAGGCATAATAATTAAAAAACAAAAAAGTGACATTCACAATTTTATGAATTTCCAGTATTTTAAGGTTCTCTTACCTATTTTTTTCCCTCTCCTCTCATCCTCCTCACCACTCAGGCTGGAAGGGAAAAATGGCAGACTGGGTGTTTAAAAATACCTTTGGATATTAAATGTCAACACATATAATAGGACACATATGTCACTGACTTCATTTTTTGTAGACCTTGTTCCTGGACATCTAACCTTTCAGAGAAAATAGTTGGCTTCATCAGCTCTAATATCATGGCCGGAATCCGGATACGGTTACTACATCTGGAATCTAAATATCTAAATATTTAAATCCATGATCCATGGAATTTTCACAGCCTCCTTTTATGCCTTAACTCTGATATTCCAAGATCCAGCTGAAACCACTGTCAGAAGTCACTCTAATCTCACTGACATTTTAAGGACCAAAACCTGTACCTCTGCAAATGTGGTGAGGCAAACTATGGAAAACAAACCTGGGAGCTGGATTTTCAAAGAGCTATCTCTCTTTTGAGCAAAAGAAGATCCAAACAAAGTCACACAACAGCTAAACCAATGCCATCTGTGTGGAAACCATATTTTAAACACAAACAAAATCAAACGCTCCATATGCCCTCACTCCTGAACATTTGCTAGAACATCTCTGAGTATTTATTGTGAGAGTCAGTGTGGTCAAGCAAAGGAAGCCAAAAAGCCTGATGTGAAGTCCTGGGCCTTCCTCCACTGGCCTGCTTCCACACTCTTCCCCTGTTAGCACCATGCATGTCCTATTTGGGGACCTGCACTATAGTCTTCTGCCTGTTTATTTACTCATAATATAATTTTACATGTACCTTCTTTTGGAAGTCAAGGATTTTGCAAAGTATGTCTAGAAAGCAGGTTTTTCAGTCTCTGTCCTGTTATGACACACATAGATAATGATGTATTTGTACTGCACAACCAGGCAAACAGGTGGTCTGTTTGCCCGGTTCTACCCTACTGCTTCAGTATCTTGGCACAAACATAATCCCTGACCCACCGGTGCATTCAGCATGTCATTTGAAGATCTACTGTAGAATGTTATTTGTTTCTAGATGATGTTAATAATATTACTTCTTTAAAAGATTGCTAAAATGGAATGTGAAATTTTCATTTGAAAGCACATGAAACTGTGTATAACTCTTGATCACCCCATTCCTAAATCTTAATCAAGTTTTTCACAATTTCTGTGTTAAGACTGCTTAAGACCCTACTATTGAAACACTTGTAGTTATTTCTGATGTCTACAATAAGCAATAAAAGGTGTGGCTTTCCTCACAGTGACGTTCCATTTGTGACTCTACTTGTGTGTTATTTTTTTTCCATTGGACTTTCTGCCTAGAGGCCTCTTAGCATTATGAGAGGGACCATTCCGTAGATCGTTCCCTTCCAACCTCAGACAAAGGCCTCAAACAAAACATGCTGATCAGAAGCAAAGCTTAGTGATTTGTTCTTTGTTGCTCTGATTGGAGCTGTACCCTATTAACTTCCTTAAACATTTCATTATGTGACTTTTTACATAAGCAAAGGAATGCAATGCTTTTAGGTCCAAAGAGAATTTCAAACATTTTTATAAGTCATTGTCTTAGAATCTCCCACAATCTTCACTAACATCACCTAAAATCCATGGTTAGGGGAGAAAATTTACATTTTCAGCTAAGAAACTTAAAGAAATTTACTAAGATTTTACTGGTTTCATTAATATTCATCTAGTTATGATTTTGGCATTAAATGACAGTTTCAGTAGAATATAGTATTATAATTACAAATAAATAATAATAATCAAGTTTATAACTAAACATGAAGTTTATCACTAAAGTTATTTTTTCTTCTTGTCTCTATTGCATCATTTTATTTTTGCTCTTAGGAAACAGACTCCAGAAAGACAAGAGGACATCCTATCCTCTTCATGACAATAAATGCAATAAACACAATTCAAATTGTTGTTTTAACTGAAGGTTGCTTGCAAAAATTCCACAACCTGTTTCCCATATGCCACTGAGCTAAATGTCTCATTTAAAAATATGACAATGTTAAAGGTTAGATGGCTGACAAACACCAATGTTAACATTCTAAGACTCTGAGTCTGTGACTCAGGCATAGAATGCTACAGTTCTTCACTAGGGTTACTGCCCTACTCTCAAACCTGGACTCAATCAGGCACAAGATACTCATGCACTCTACTAATCTTACTGCCTTCCACAAGGTACCAATGAGACAGCAGGACACTAATCAGAAATATTTGAATTTCAGAATTATACAGAGAAGGTTTACTTACTGAGAATGAGACTCTCTTCAAAATGGCAAACCCATTCACACTTGGCGTATAATTTTCCTTTTAAATTGAGCTTTCTTTTACCAGTACAATTTGATAACTACATAGATTTCAATATTTTAATCAGTTTAGTACAGATGACTATAATAAATCAGTAAAAACATGCTGTTGAGGAATAATATTTAGTTGCTGGGGTAAGCAGAACGTAGAATAATTTAAGTGATAGAATTTTGGCTATAATGCATTCAAAATAAAACTAAAATGTAAGTTTTATTTTAACATATTGCCTACACAAGTCACATGGTAAAATTCTCAGGCATTAAAATCAACAAAATCATCATGCCATAGTCGTATTTTAAAATTCATTTTTTGCTTAGTCATTATGTTATTATATACCTTAACTGTATTTTCTAACCAAATAGTCCTTCTCAACATTACTTCATCCTTTCCTCTGTAACATAAATGGTTAAGAATAAGTCTCTTAGCCTTGTAATTTAGATGCTTTTTTACAATAAGTGATCAAACACATTCTGTTGGGAATTGCTGAGAAAATAACTTTCAGAAGTCTCTAATTCAACATATCTTCATTAAAACCCAAGAGTATTTTAAGAATGCTATAACCTGCAGATAGGAAGACCAATAATTCAACTTGTCTTTACTGATTACTGTAGCCAAATTCTTTTGCAATAAAGGTTCAGGGATTTTTCAGGTGTGTTAGAGGAAAAGTGTTTGAGCAGAGGAGGAGAAAAGACTTTAAAGCCAGCTTCAACTCCCTTTCAGCAGTGCCTGAGACTCTCTCTCCAAACCATGAAAATTTATCTAAAATGATTATGCTTATCAATCAGATGACCCAGTTTAGTTTTTCTCTCATCCAAAGCATTGCATAGAGCTCAACAAACCACGGAGTAATCTGATCCATTCTACCCTGCCCTCTACAGACTTTTCCAAAGCCCACTACTAATCTCTTTCTCCAGTCTTGCTTGGAGACTACATTCATGTTCCTAATAAATTTAATTGTATCAAAAAAAAAAAAAAAAAAAAAGGAGAAACAGAAATAAATCCTGCCCCAGAACGTCTCCTACTTTTCTAGACAAATGGCTGTGCCCCATCTCCTAAGCTCTATGCTAGTTGTGTACTCAACATTCATTCTTCCTGCTTTCTTCCCAACAGAACCTTTATATTGTAGTGGGCAAAATGTGACCAAATCAAATATATTTTCCAGCATCTCCTGCAGATAAAGGAGGACCATGAGATGTAAACAGAAGTCATTGGGTAGGTTGTGCAGGAACATCCTTACTGCCCTTTTGCAAAGAATAGAGCCATAATGGTTGGTGCTCCAGCAGCTCTCTTGGGGCCATGAAACAAAAGCCAAGAGAATTGGCCTTGCCTGACATTCAGGATCTTCTGAACCAATGCCAGACACTGCTTACCTTCCTGCACTTTGAGTGACATGAAGAAAATCAACATTTATCTACTGAGGTCCCTGCATTCCAGTGTCTGTTTATTGAAATGGAGGACAATTACTAACTTGGAATGATGTACTATTCCAGAGACACATTTTTCATCTTTGCAGGAGAGATGTAAACTTTATATTAGGAATTCAAATTATATGAGGTTTTTTTAAATGGTGAAGCATTCCTTCCCTGCTGATCCATTCTCCATCCATTTCTACCATGTTCTCTGCTCCAGAAACTGACTGGTACGGACTCCTCTGGCTCCCCAATGGTTTGGCCAATAGATAGGCCAAGCAGGAAATCAGAGGGAAGGAAGAGAGTGAGGAAAGAGAGGGCAAATATGGTCTCTTGTTCCTCAGCTCCCTTCCTATGGGGTTGTCTTGTGTTGACTAGGTCCTTGACTGAAGGTCGTCTCTTTTCTCAAGACCCCTATACCCATATGGCTCTCTCTTTGTGGGTTCCAGATGCCATGCCCTTTTCTTGTCCCTCTGGTCTATACGGTTACAGCTCTACTCTCATTAGCTCTTAGGGAACAATACTATCCTTTATGGTTTCCCTATAGCCTTACCATGACCTTTACAAGTAATCCCTTTTATTAAACAAAACACAGTTTATTCTAAGTTGAGTGTATAATCCATTTATTGCTGAGATTCTGTCTGCTACATTCCTTGTTTTATATATATTCATATATATTTTCTAGGATTTGAGCAAAGGCCCCAGGCCCATAACTGCAGGTCTCCTACACAGTTTCTGCATCAAGGTGAAAGAGTATTAACTTTTACAGGGCAGGCAGGAAAACACTTTTAGGGGGTGAATAGGCTCAAAGAAAGTATGTAAAATGTTAAAATGGAGATGACAATCAGTCTTTGAAAAACACTTACCTAAAGAGAAAGGCTGCAATCATCTTACTGGTGGCAGAGAAGAGGACAAATATATGTCACTGCACAAAGGGGAGAGACAAACAATGTGATGTACTTTTTTCTCAGTGCCTTCCCACAGTGTTCAATAGAAGCTGCTCCATGAAGTGGGGATTGCATTTGGGCTGAATAAAGAGGATGCAGTCTAGAGCGAAGAATGAGCAGCCCACAGGAGATGAGAAGAGCCCTGGTCCCCAGACAGCAACTCAAGTTGAAAATCAAGACAGAGTGCAAGTATGATGCTGTGAGCTGATCTGCTCGGGGCATGGGTAAATATAGCAGTGACAGAAAAACACAACGATCGCTTTGTAATTTGATCCTCGGAGATTTGGAGTGGATCCATGATGTTCTCTCCACCACCCAGACCCCAAAGATTCAGACCATGTGTAAGGAGTTTGCATGTGAACTGTCCTTTGGAGGCAAATCAGTTAAGAGTAGAAACAAGCCCAGAGCTCTTCGTACTTATCTGATTTCTGCACAAATGCAGGGTTTGACATTTAAAGTTGGTGTGTGCCCACTGGGAGAGCCCAGCCATTGTGTCCTGGCACAAAAACTTCTCCTTTGAAATTAGGATAGTGTGTAAACTCATCCCTTAAGAGCTTCGTAGATTTCTTTCTTGGGCTTGTCTGAATGTGTTCTTTTAAATAGGCTGCTTAGAGAAAATACCTGGCACCAATTTAATGAAAAGAGATATCATTAATTTCTTCCTTTAAAAAGGAAGGGTCCCTTTGGGAACATGGAATCTTCATGTATATTAGGTCAGACAAATGCAGTCTAATGTCTGGGTAGACTGGCTGTTCTAATTGTTTACTGTTAAGCAGCCAAACAGACCCTTTTGGATAATGGAGAAAGAAAACAGGGATCTGAGTCAGTGGGTGCTCTAACTATCCCTTATACCATTTAGGAGGATTAATGAAACTTAACTCTCTCCCATTACACAAATTGTCAGACACAGAAAATACCAAAGGTTCAAGGTGATACATTCTTGAGACTTGTGGTGACATTGGGCAAAGCCAAGTGCAATTTACAGAATTCTTAGTACACTCCATATGACTTGACAATTTGGACAGAAAAAAGGAGTTGTTTACTTGGAAATTAGATACTTTTGGAAGTGATTCCCATTTGAGGAGTGAAAAATGGCAGCAGCAGCAGCAGCTAAACATTTACTAGGTGCTTACCATGTGTCAGGCTCTATTCTCATGCATTGAGCCTATATCCTGGAGTCCTATTTTTTAAGGACAAGTCCTGACCCAGAGGTCCCTCAGAGTTACTGGAGCCTGCCTCCCTCTCTCTCTCTCTTTTTCTCTCATGTAACAATTCTTTGGAACCTACGAATGTATATCACAGAGTAGGGAAGTTTACTGTAATAAAAGGGTTACCCACCAGCAAAGCCCTGGAAAGATGGGTAAAATATGGAGTGGAAGGTTTTGGGGTGGGTTGGTGGGCAGAGCTCAGGAAAGCTCTGGTTTAGGATAGAGTACAGTGACTTGCAAGGGATCAGGAAGTCACTGTGAATTATTCTCAGGAGAAAAACTGTGGATGCATTTAATATAATTTTTTTTTATCTTGAACTTCTCTCCTTCCTGCCATTACCCCAACTTCATATTCACCATTTATAAGAAATGTATCTGTTCCCTTTTTAAAAGTTACAAGCAATTTTAATCCAAATTCAATAGCAGTCTGACTTAAACAAAACACTAATGCCAATAATCCCCTAGGCATGGATTTATGTCCCTTATTTTGCCTTCTTGCCTTTGAGCCTAATCAGTATAGAGCCCGTGAAATCCTAAACTCTGACCAATGGACGAACAGTTAGATAACTTGGGCATAATATAACAGACTTCAGAGTCCACAGCTGCACACAGAGCTAACTGTGTAATCCCTTGCTATTTCTATTTTGCCTTGTTCCATTGTAAAGCAAAGAGGTAAGTACATGTAAGAGGTTAAAAATGGCCATCCAATGGCCATCAAAAGAGCCATTGAGAATAGACTGGGACCTGAGAGCTGGTCCAGAGGCAAAACACTAAACACTTTCCTGATTTCTCCCTAGAACGCAGCTCCGGGTTAGGTTCCAGTTCTGGGGCTGACCAACTGGGAATCTGTTTTCTTATCTGTAAAATGAGAAGGTTGAGGGAAAGGATCTCAACCAGATGCTCAGCACCAAGAGAATGGAGTTATAAAAATGGGTTCTTGCACAGCAATAAACACGTTAACCTTACAAATACAATGTTAAGGACAAAAAGAAGCAGCAGCAGCTAGAAAGCAGAGAATACATGTGTGAAATCCACCTTCACAAAGCTGAAGAACAGGCAAAACGAAACCACGATATTAGAAGGCGTTCTGAGGTGGTCACCTCTAGGGAGGAGGAAGAGAGTCACAATCAGGAAAGGGTGCGCAGAAGGCACCTGAGGTTCTAGAAGGTTCTGTTTGCTGATCTCAGTTGTAGTCCTAATAATTCGTTACACTGCCCATCTCGTTTTAAACTCTTTTTCCGGCATGTGTGTTACATTTCAGAATTTTAGAAATATCTCTCATATGTGAGCTTTTCCTGCTGTGGAAAGGGAACAGGCAGAGGCCTGGGAATATCCTTCTCTGTTCTTCATCTGGCCGATTCCTGACTGTCCTTCGGTTCCCAGCTTTGGTATAAGCTTATCTGGCCCTTCTTTGCTCCCATGAGACCACAGAGGTATCCCCGTTGTAGCACAGCTGCAGTGCTCACTCTTATTAACACCCTGGTCAAAGCAGATTTGATTTCAGACTTATTCGCCCATTTCTCCCTTGGATGTTAACTTCACAAGGGCAAGCCTGGATCTCGTTCCCTTACATAATGCCAGAACCTAATATAGCACCTGGCCACTGAGTAGCTGCTAAATAAACATCTGCTGAAGGAATAATAAAGTTTCATTTCACTCTCTCCCAGCCTTCTTTGAACTTACACCAACTCTCTCTCTTGTTAAATACTGTTTTGACTGCAAGCAAGCAACCCCTCAGTTTTCCTAATCATCCTAGGAGTTCTAGTTACTTAATAAGCATGAGTAGCTAGGAAATTAGAGTCAAATAAAAAATGAAAACTGAGAGAAAATAAACTAGAAAACTGTGTGCATGGTTCTGTACACAAATAAGCAATTTCCTTCCACCCCTTATTCAATTTTGGTTATGTCTATCTTGTCTCCTTATAGCACTTAAAATTGATAACTTTTAATTTAGGGAATATACTCCTGGTTCTCATGTGGTCAACCGCCAATAGGGAATGGGTGCTAAGACAAGACAGGAGTCAGGTTTATTTAAAAACATTTTTCTCCCTGATTAGACAAGACTACAAAAGACACTGATAAAGAAAAGACAAGTACAGACTAGGAGAAATATTGGCAAAACACATATCTGATGAAGGCCTGGTATCCAAAATATGCAAAGAACTCTTAAAGCCCCAAAGTAAGAAAACTAAAACAATTTTAAAATGGGCAAAAGATCTGAACAGACACTTCAGCAAAGAAGATATACAGATGGCTAATAAGCATATGAAAAGATGCTGCACATCGTATGTCATCAGGGAAATGCAACAATGAGATACCACTACATACCTATTAAAATGGCAAAAATCCAAAACACTGACAACACCAAATGCTGGTAAGGATGTGGAGTAACAGGAATTCATCCACTGCTGGAGGGATGCATAATAGCATAGCACCTTTAAAGGACAGTTAGGCAGTTTCTTACAAAACTAAACATATTCTTACCATATGATCCAGCAATCACACTCTTTGGTATTTACCCAAAGGAGTTGAAAACTTGTATGCGCACAAAAACCTGCACAAACATGTTTATGAAGCTTTATTCACAATTGTCAAACACTTGGAAGCAACCAAGATGCCCTTTAATAGGTGAATGGATAAACTGTGCTATATCTAGACAATGGATTATTTTCAGCAATAAAAAGAAATGAATTATCAATCCATGCCAGGACCGAAGAACCCTAAATGCACACTGATGGCCAGCTGAAAAAGGGCAACCTGAAAAGGCTATATATTGTCTGATTCCAACTGTATGATATTCTGGAAAAGGTAAAACTATGAAGATGGAAAAAACAAAAACAAAAACAAAAATAAAAAACAGTGGTTGCCAGGAGCTTAGGGAGAGGGCAGGAGGGGTGACTAGATGGAGCACAGGGGATTTTTAGGCAAATGAAATTATTCTGTTTGATACTGCAAAGGTGAATACATGTCATTATATATTTATCAAAACTCACAGACTGTATAACACAGCGAAATAAACCCTAATATGAATTATGGATTTCAGTTAATAATATATCAACATTGGCATCATTGTAACAAATGAGCCACATTAATGCAAGATAGTAATAATATGAAAAACTGGAGGGAGGTGAAGAGGTCAAGGAGTATATGGAAACTGTACTTTCTGTTCAAATTTTCTGAAAACCAAAACTACTAAAAAAAAAAATCTATTAACTAAATAAAAAAACAAGATGAAAACTCAAAAAATGTATGACTCTCAACCTTGGGAATAAAAACAAAGGCAAAAAGAAAAAAAACCACTTCTACCATTATCCAACTGTAGTTTCATTTTAAAGTTGTAAAGAACCCTTTAAAATGAAACAAACTAGGCAGCTGAGGTTATCAGGGTAGTCTACAGAATGTGTGCTGTTTCAAATACATCATGTAAGAAAAGAACTTAAAAATAAAATTATTCTTGGCACATATTACAGCCATGCCATCAACATTCAATTCTGGGAGCCAGTACCCTAACTTGACTCACACCCCCCTCCACCTTGCGCCGTTTGGCAGCTGCACTCCTGATGTCCTGGGTCATTGCCAGAATCTAACTCGGCATTGAAAAAAGTGCATCCTGACCTAACGCACTCAGGAAAGCACCGGAAACGTTCCTGCTGAACTTTCCTCATATGTTTGTACTAACAATCTAAGCAGAAATAGTGTCCAAAAACTCTCCAACTTTGTAATGCATGCTTTAATAAGTTGCAGGAATGAGAACTGGCGATTGGTCACAGGCTTTCTTTGAGGTATGTGGCCTCAGGAATGGTGGCTGACGCATGGCCTCCATGGCTTCTTAACTAGCAGCTCTAACAGCTACGGCCACTTTCCTCTCCAGCCTCAACAACTCCAGCAGGGTCGGAATCAGATACAGTGCCAACCTATGTGGACAGCCTCCCTTCTTACTTATCATCCAGCTCCCCAAATCGCAGGGAAAGTGGGACAGTGAAACAAAACTTTTCCTCTTGGTAGGTATCACACACAGTCCCTTTAGAAAGCCACAATGTTGGACAGAAGCCTCAGTTGGGGTAAACCACCAGGACTGCCACAGACGTCCCAAGCATGGTGTTCACATTGTCCAAAATTACAAAATAAAGCAAAACAAAAACAAACAAACCCCAAACCCAGATCCAGTAAAAATGAGAAAAATCTTTTAAACAAAATAGGAAAGGTGTATAATTCAGGGGGGTAAAGGTGTATGATAAATAGGGTTAAATTAGAGATGAAATGAGGGATTAGAAGAACTACAATCCCTCATCTTTCTCCTTGTATCTCTCTGCCCTCATGCTCGCACGCCTCCAACTGTGCACTCCTTGCTGGCCTGGCCTAAATTCTTTTGCAAAAAGCCAGGATGCAAACATTAAGGTGATGACATATACATTAGAGATACGTGAAAATACTCAGATCTAGTGTGGTTTAGAGCAATTTTGCTTTGTGGGAGGCTGGCAGAGTTTATAAAATAGAAATATCTTGTAAAGGCCATAGTTTTAGAAATTGAGATACTTTATAAAAGTCTGGCATACTCCCCTCCTCTATAGCAAGTTACAAGTACATGTAAATTAGTTCTTGACAACTTCCTGAGAATTTAATGAGACCACTTGAGATAAATAAGGACATTCAGTGTGTTGTTAACAAATCTGTTCTGGAAAATAACAGCTGCAAAGGCCAAGATATTTGAATTGCATTAGCTTAAGTGTTTTATTTCACTTTCTGGCCTGTGGCTAATGCGTAGTAGGTGCTCAATAAGTGCTTCTTGGATGAATGAATAGAACATTAATAGAACACACACACACAAACACACACACAAATAAACTTGACTTTTTCTGATTTGGTATAGTATCTAGAGATAGGGGGTATCTAGATCAGAGGTTCTGGAAGGGCAGTCCTCAGACCAGCAGCATGGTTACCTGGGAAATGGATGAAAATGCATATCACTGCTTTCCTCTGCCTTAGAAAAACCTCTGAAACAGTGGAATGGGCCCCACAATCTGTTTTAATAAGCCCTCAGGTGATTCTGATGCCCACTGAAGTTTGGGAACCACTGGATCTAAAAAGATCCTTTGACAAAAAGAGGTGTTTTTCCCCCACTTCCCATGGGAAAGGTAAGAACTCCATGTCTGTGATTATTTATCATCTCACTGAGAAAAGTCCTGAGATGGAGGCTTCAGTAGTCTCACTGATGAGGGTTTAGGGTGGATTCCATGGCATCCAGGCAAGATGAAAAGATGAGAGCTGGTAAGAAGGGGCTTCTGAGCTCCAGAGGCTGCCCGTATGTGGGGCACAGAGCAGCCTGGCAGGCCTGGGTGTGCACTCCTTGATGGCGCTGGGTGTGGGACAGAGAGGCCCGGTAGCCTTCCCTCTGTGTGAGGTTTGGTTTCCATGTGCTTTTCTGACAGGGATTATGTTGCCTTTGAGTTTCCATTGTAGGAACATGCTCTCCCTGTCAAATGGGTGACATGTGAGTCCTTTATGATCACAGTGGTTGCTGTTTGGCAAGCTGCTTGCAAACCCTTCGAAACACAGGCAGCCGGTGTGAGGCGACTCTGCAGCATGATCTAAGACTTAGTCTTGCCTGATATAGTGATCTAATTAAAAAAAAATAGCCCCCCCATCCCCTAAATCAAGTTCAACTTCTAGCATTATCATAGAGTGACCAAATTGTTTCAGTTTGCCTGGGACTCTCCTGGTATTAGCACTGAAAATCTCACATCTTGGAAAACCATTCAGTCCTGGGAAAATTGAGATGTTTGATGACCCTAAGGATTAAGAGTTCCAAGGATAAAATGTAGCCCAAGTTTGCTTTCTGATAGCTGAAATGATGCCAAAATCAAGAAAATGTAGTAATGAGCAATACGAAAGGTAAAGGAAAATAAAGAAGTCGATGACATTAGCAAAGCAACGGGATGAAAGTGTGCGTGATTTGCTCAGTAGTCATGGAGGGGACAGGTCCCGAAAGATCTGACATCTGAAGCTCTCTGGGGACTCTACATGCCCTCACACTGTGCACCGCCAACTGGGACGCCCTCAGGAAGCTGGTACAATACAGTTCACTTCTCAGCTCCCTAAAAATGTACCATGCTCCATCTTTAAAATATGATGCAGTTAAAGTTATTCTTAGCAAGTGCGATGACTTATTTACTTACAGAAATATGAGTAATGTATACTACCTGTAGATGAGAAGCTATCCAAGGGCAGAACAACCTCACTTAGGTGATGTATCACAAGAAATCCAGAGCAGGTGATGGAAGTCCTTGAACAAGCAGGTCACAAAGTTACACTACAGCTTGAGTAATTTCCATTAAGAAACTAGAGATGAAGCACTCAGCATGTGCAGAAGGCAGGACCTAGTACTTGTGTGGCAGTCCCCTTTCTTTTACTCATAGGGGATGCCCTCGGATACCCTACTCAGATCCATTTTTTTTAAACTGTAGTAAAAGTTTTCTAAAACCTGTATTTTAGACCATAACAAAGGAGAAAAAGAGAGAAGGGAAAGGAAAGCATGCCACAAAAAGGGAGCACAATAATAATAGCAAGAAACGTCAGTTTTGTGTTGAGAGAGAAGAAACTCAAAATAATCAGGCACATTAACTAAAAATCGTAATGGTTGAGGGTCATTTAATTCAAGGGTAGGTGGTCCCATTTCACAATGGTCTCCAAGGATCTTTCTGCATTATAGCCCAGTGTGATCACTGTTGTTAATGATCGTGTCCTGAGATACTAGGAGTAACAACTGTGGTTGACATAGTTAGCATGAAAGGGAGTCACAGGTTTTAGAAAGTATCGGCTGCTTGGAAAACGCAACTTACACAGCGTATTTCATTCACTGGTGATGTCTATAGTCTATACTCACTCTCCAGCAACTAGAGTAATCACTCTAAGACATACTCAGTTGTGTCACTCTTCTGCTGGAAATGCTCAGTGGCTCCCCATTTCACTGACTTTACACCCTTGCTTCTTAAAATGCAGAACAACATTGGCACCTCCTGGAAGCTCATCTGTTTCAGAATCTCAAGAGCCACCCAGATGTGCTGCATCAGAAGGACAGTACTGACATGGGTCATCTGGTTCCTCACCTCCTACCCTTCTCTTCCTTGCTTTTTCAGCTCCAGTCACACAGGCTTTCTTTCTACTGCTTGTGTATTCCAAACATGCTCTCTCCCCAGAGCCCTTGCCATGGCTCTTCCTTCTGCCTATCATGCTCTTCTCCTAGATATCTACATGGCTAACTAGCTCAACACCTTCAAGCCTTCTCAAGGAAGTCCATCTTGACCACCCTATTTAAAAATAAACCAGCCCCCAACCCTGCCATCTCAACTTTGGTTACTCTTAATCTCCCTTGCTGCATTTTCTCTCCCATAACATTTCACTCTTCTAACATCCCACACAACTGGCTTATGTAGTATGCTTATGTTTCTTGTTGTCTCCCTCTACTAGAACATAGCATTGTGAGGACCAGAATTTTTGAATGTTGTTTCCGAGTGTATCACACAAGTCTGGAACAATACTAGTGACGTGTAGTCTCTAGACTGACTCTTGTTACTGATGTCAACAAGATGAGTAAAGAAATTTAAAGTAATTTAATTGAGAGTAAGAAATTTAGAAAAGTCTAGGGGTTTCCTGCTAGCATAGTGGCTAGGCTTTGGCGTTCTCAACACTGCAGCCTGGGTTGGATTCCCAGCCAGGGAGCTACCCCCCAAAAAAATTAAAAAATAAAAAAATAAAGTAAAAAAAAACAAAAAGAAATTTAGAAAAGTTCAGATCAATTTTATATTGCTATAACACATAAATGTGTGATTATCCAGTAATTCATTTTTATTGTATTTCACAAAAGTATCAAAATGCACAAATTGGAAATTAAAATAACCAACCTCAAACTGGTCTTCCAAAAACAGTTTGAGAAGTACTGGCCCAGGACAGTTGTTGGCATTTAGTAAGTGTTAATAATTGTCTCTTGAATAAATAAATGGATAAATAAATAGAAGAACAAATGACTAATGAGCAAATTTTTATATAGTAAATCAGATCAGGTTTGTATATACATACCTGCCAGTGCAATTAAGTAATTCCACTACTTGGATTATTGGCAAAGTGATTTGTATCACGCACTTCCTGGGTATAGTGTGCTTTTCTCTGCTATGTAAGGAATGAATCAGGTTTAAATGGACCAATTAAAGACAGATGACTGGATAAAGAAGCTGTGGTACATATACACAATGGAATATTACTCAGCTGTAAGAAAAGATGAAGTATTGCCATTTGCAACAAAATGGATGAACCTGGAGATCATCATGCTAAGTGAAATAAGCCAGACAGAAAAAACAAAGAACTGCATGATTTCACTCATATGCGGAATATAAAACTGAAAGCAAAGA
>PVJL010017654.1:0-17731 GCA_004026885.1 Lyroderma lyra
AGTGCCCGGCCTGGCCTGACAAGCCTCAGCCACCAGCCATCTACCACATCCTGAGGCACTCAGTGTGATCCCCTCTGCTCCGTGCACCCTACAGGAGCCTAACTTAGGCACCCCACTTTTTTCTTTGAGGCTGTGATCATGAGCAACCCAAGCTATTCAAATACCCCTAAGAGAAGTGAGAGGCCCAGAAATGACAAATGTTGAGGGGCAGGTGATCAAGCATCAGGTCCTAGTGTACCAGCCCTTCACCACCACAGACCTTCTCAACTGGAAGCAACATACTCTCTCCTGTGCAGAAAAGCCCCAAGCGCTCATTGACTTAATGCAATCCATATTCCAGACTCATAACCCCACGTGGGTGGACTGCTGCCAGCTCCTCCTTACTCTATTTACTACAGAGAAAAGTTTCCAAATAATCCAGGCTGCCACCAAGTGGCTTGAGGAAAATGCCCCAGAGGACACATTAGATCCCAGAGAATTTGCCCAAAACTCCCTACCCAAGGAGGACCAACAGTGAGATCCAAGTATTAGGGAAGATATGAGAAAGCTAAAGGGATGTAGGGAGGCCCTTCTCCAAGGGCTGCGACGGGGAGGTCAGAAGGCCACTAACATGAGCAGGATAGCCGAGGTCATGCAAAGGCCAGATGAAAGTCCCGAGGACTTTTATGAAAGGCTGTGTGAGGCTTATTGGAGTTACACTTCCTTTGATCCAGAGAGTCAGGAAAACTAGAGGATGGTTAATTCGGCCTTTGTGAGCCAGAGCACAGGGGATATCAGATGCAAGCTCCAGAAACTGGAAGGCTTTGCAGGAATGAATGCTTCCCAGCTCCTGGAAGTGGCAAATAAACTTTTTATAAATTGGGAGGTGGAAGGAAAGAGGGAAGAGGATTGGAATGTGAGGAGGAAGGCAGACCTCATAGCTGCCACTTTGAATCAGAGTAGAAGGGGACCCCCACTGTTTAGGTGAAGAGGAAAGGAAGTGGAAGGTCAATGGGGTCAACAGAGAAAGTCCCCTTTAAGGCATGACCAATGAGCCATCTGCTAGGAGTCAGGGCACTGGAAAAATGAGTGTCCTCAGCAAGGGAAGGGTCCGATGGCCCCGCCAAGAGCAGGTCCCAAGGAAGAGGCAGCCCTGTAGAACATGGCTGGGGAGTTCCCTATTTGATGACTGAAGTCGACTGAACTCAGAGGCCCCTGATGAGTGCATATTCTGAATAAAGATAGGGGGGCAAGAACTGGACTTTTTAGTTGATACTGGAGCTGAGCATTTCATGGTTACCAGGCCTGTGGCACCCTCTCCTCCTGAAAGACTAACATAATTGGGGTGACTGAAGCCCTAAGCCAACAATCTTTTTGCCTGCCATGAAAATGCACTATCTGAGTCCATGAGGTGATACATCAGTTCTCGTATATGCCGGATTACACCCTCTCATTATTGGAGCGAGATTTGTTAGAAAAATTAAGAACTACTATCTCTTTTTCTTTTTTATTTCCATAAATTTTATAAGTTTTATTTGTCTTGTGAAAGCCCTCTAATTCTCCATTTTTTTTTTATTGGGGTGACATCTGTTAGCAAGGATTACATAGGTTTCAGGCATACAATTCTACAGTGCATTGTCAACTTGTTGTATAATAAGTTCACCACCTAATGTGACTTCTCTTTCCATCACCTTATATTTAGCTTCCCCACCTCCTCTCCCACCCCCTCCCCTTTCTCCCCTCAAAATGGATGGACCTGGAGATCATCATGCTAAGTGAAATAAGCCAGACAGAAAAAACAAGGAACTGTATGACTTCATTCATATGCGGAATATAAAACTGAAAGCAAAGAAAAAAAGAAATGAACAAATAACCCATGAACACAATCAATAGTTTAATGTTTATTTGGGGACGAGAGGGTTACTATCTCTTTTTCTAATGAAGGTCAGTTGAACTTGCAGTTTCCTAAGCCAGGACTGCTTCTAACTTTCACTGTCTCCAGGGAGGAGGAATGGAGGATTTTCATCACAGAACCTGGAAAGGAATTAAATCCAGAACTGGCCCAGAGATGGCCCAGACAATCCATCCGGGCTGGCAATCAATAAAACACTGGTGAGAATCAAATTGTGGCCCGGAGCTCAGCCTATCAGCCAAATACAGTACCCAATTCCTTGAGAGGCTTTGGAAGGAATCCAGGTACTTTTGCAGAGGCTCAAGGAGCACAGCATTATTGTCCTGTGCCAAGCAACATGGAATGCCCCCCTACACTATGTGAAAAAGATGAATACCAACCAGTTCAGGACCTGAGAGTGGTGAATCAAGCAACAGTGACCCTGCACCTGACTGTGCCTAACCCTTACACCAGCGGTTCTCAATCTGTGGGTCACGACCCCTTTGGGGGTTGAACGACCCTTTCACAGGGGTCACCTAAGACCATTGGAAAACACATATCAGATATTTACATGACGATTCATAACAGTAGCAACATTACAGTTATGAAGTAGCAACGAAAATAATTTTATGGGGGTCACCACAATGTGAGGAACTGTATTAAAGGGTAGCGGCATTAGGAAGGTTGAGAACCACTACTTTACACCCCCTTGAGCTTCCTCCCTGCACAAGCCTTCTGGTTCACCTGCCTGGACTTAAAAGATGCATTTTTCACTATCAGACTGGCCCCCGAAAGTCACGAATTGTTTGCCTTCCAGTGGGAAGAACCCTCCACATGGGGCAAATGTACAACACACCTGAACATGACTTCCTCAAGGAATTAAGAATGTGCCAACCCTCTTTGGAGAGGCCCTCACCCAATCTTTGTCAATTCCCAGCACAGGCCACCAGATGCGTCTTCCTTCAGTATGTGGATGACCTAATGCTAGGACACAAGACTCTCAAGGGGGAATACCTAGATCTGCCAGATGAAGTAC
Source organism: Lyroderma lyra (assembly GCA_004026885.1). NCBI lineage: Eukaryota > Metazoa > Chordata > Mammalia > Chiroptera > Megadermatidae > Lyroderma > Lyroderma lyra. The sequence continues at coordinate 2,907 of PVJL010017654.1, forward strand.
CTGTGATTCATCTTCCAGTAAGAGGAGAGAAGGCTGGGGGTAGAAAGAAAACAGGTCATTCAGAACATCTTGCTCCCAAAGATGAGAAGGCAGATTAGAGTTCCTAGGAGCAGTAGGATTTTGCTGCACATGGATCCCAAACTTTGTGGTTCTGGCCAAACCACTCTATGAGGACACAAAGGGGGAGAAAGGGAGCTGATATAAAATGGGGATCCAACCAGTAAAGGGTGTTCATGAAGCTAAAAGAAGAATTGCAAACAGCCCCAGCATTGGGCCTCCCTGAGCCAGTCAATGCCTTGTACTATATGTATCAGAAAGAAACTTTGGACTCTGGGAAAAGGGGAGGAAGAGGGAAATTTGTGAATGTATGTTACTAAGGTAGGACAAAAAGTAACAACCACATTGCTATTTTATAGTTTTTATGAATATGAAGGTACTCTCAAGGGGGCTTGCACTTACAATCAAACTGAATACTCAGTATGTGACCCAGGAAATAATCAACTATATATTTTCTACAACCCTACAGAATCTCCCACCTTCCTGGCATTTGAAGTAAAAGCCAACCTATTTGATAGATGGGGAAGATCAATGTAGGGACCAATAATAGCCCAGACAAAAGTGGAAAGAAGCCCAAGCCAAATAAAATTTAGATTTGATGCCTGTTCCACAGCAGCCTCAGGAAGAAAACGTGGCTCACTAAATTGGGAAAAGAGCTACATAATAGAAAATAAGTACATATGTTCACAAGGATTTGGATACTCAGACAGTTGTGAGTATTGGTCATGTGTATTGTGGACTACTTAAGAAAATGATAATACTATATAGATAGATGTAGATATAGGTATAGATACACACACACATACACACACACACACACACACACACACACACACACACACACCTCAAGAAGGGAATAGCACTGTCAAGCTGAACAAAATCCCCTGGATAGCTTCACTCAGCTAAGAGGAGTGTGGATGGACTTAGGGCACCCGAGGGACTGGACAGTCCCAGCTGGGCTGTGTTAGATATGTGGAGATAAGGCATACACTCGCCTACCCCGTGACTGGAATGGAAGCGGCCTCGTAGGCATAATTAGCCCCTCCTCCTTCCTGTTGCCACTGAGAACTGGAGGACTGCTTACCCAGTCTCCAACCCATTGTCGTCCTGAAGGAGAGAGGTGTTACCCTAGGTGATTGGAAGGGTAATGAGTGGGCCCCTGAGAGAGAAATCCAATATTGTGGCCTGGTTACATGGGCCAAGGATGGGTCTTGTGGATACTGCACCTCAGTCTACATGCTAAATGGAGTAATTAGATTATAAACAGGGCTTCACATTATAACTAATGAGACAGGCAGAGCACTGGAACTCCTAGCATGGCGGAAACCCAGATCCAAAATGCTGTCTAGACTGGCCTTAGATTACTTTCTGGCCCAAGAAGGAGCAGTATGTGGAAAGTTCAACTTAACTAATTGCTGCCTGCAAGTTGATGACCAGGGGCAGGTCATAGTGGACATAGTAAGAAAAATCCCGGTACAAACCTGGAGTAGGTAGAACCCTCAGAGCTAATGGGGAGGATGGTTTTTGGCCTTTGGAGGATTTAAAACCCTAGTAGGAGGAATGCTAGCCACCATCAGGCTATGTTTGATTGTTCTTTGTCTCCTCCCACTAGCAGTCACAGCTATACGCTCAATGATTAAGGCAATTGTCAACCAAAAAGCTGCATCACAGATGTTCTATGTGCAAAATTATCAGCTCCTGAAGCAGCATGTAGATGATGAGACCCCAATGTAAAAATCACGTGGGGTCTCAAAGCGGGGAATGAGAGAGGAGGCCCTGCCATGAAGAGTTATCTGACTCATTTTCCTGTAACAACCCGCCAAGAATACCTGCCAATGCATTAGGACCACCAATCAAAAGACAACACGTTTGCTCTCCCCACCAATCAAATGGCAGCACAGTTGATCCTCTAAGCCTGTAAGGCCTGTAAAAGGACAGGGCCAGAGTCAGTCGGGGAGCTCGGCCATTTTAGACTTTTGTCTGCCTCAGCTCCACTGGCCAAATGAAGAACCCCTTCCTCTTCTATCTTTGGTGTTCAGGGGATTCTTTCAGTCTGCTGGGCCTAGATTCCTGCTACAATGTAATAAAAACATCAAATATTAACAAGAACATTATGATTTTCAAATCTCAGGCTTAATAGATGTTTTTGTTGAAGAGGACGAGCAGTTTATCTAAGCATGGGGCTGTTCTTTATTGTGGCTCAATAATTGGTCTATTCCTGTGCTTTCAAATCTTTTCTTGAAATGTGACCTATGAATTCTCTCTCTTTCTCCCCCCCCCCACACACACATCAAATAAAAGAAGTTTCATAAAAGAATACTTATCTTTTCCACATATGATATGCACTGACACATCCCATTCTATTCTTTTACTTTAAAAAAAAAAGCTCTGGTTCCCTTCTTATCTTAAATAAGTATTTTCTTAAATATACATTTCCTGGTCTTGGCCAATAAAAAGGTATAGAAATAATGACAGATCCAACTATAATAAGTTCTCCTAGTGCCCAGATGTGTTCTCTAAGCACATCTAAATGGAACCAGGGCTCTTTGAAAAAAGTAGTTCAGGTCTGGGGCAGAACATCTTTAAAATGGGCCAAAAAATAATTGTCCTACCAGTAGGGAAGAAAGAAGGTATCGAAGACAACTGGGGTCATGTCACAATGACCTGAATCCAGCCTCAAGAGGTTCCCATAGAGTAAAGAAGGGACAATTCAAGCAACAATAAAAATAATAACTGTCATGAGTTGTGACACATTAAATATGTTAAAATGTATGGTTTTATAATAATAACCCCCCAAAAACTCTAATTAATAACCTTTGGAGGATGACAGGGAACAACTCATTATTTCAGAAACTAGCAAATAAAGGAAACAATCAGGCATTTATGCTGCATTTCTTGTATGGACTGTATTCCAGAGTGACCAAACACATGATGAGGAAAAGTTCTCTTCAAATGGGGAACTAGTCCAACAAATGGATATTAAATGAAAAAGCACTCATTTTTTTTATGTCATTAGTCGGGGCGAAAGGGTGGTATTCTAGGGAAATAATGGATCTAGGGAATGCTTGCTAACATACTGCTAAAATCATTAAGTCAAACTTGGATGTCTGGATCAGGCTGATAACATCTGAACCCACTGACCTATCTTAACCTCATAAAAAGTAAGACTACAAGACATGATGCGATGCAATAGAAAGTTCACCTCTCTAAAAGTAATCTTGCAAAAAATGAAAACAGATCTAAAAAAACCCTTAACTCTATGTGTTATTTTACAGAAAATGCAGAAGACAAAGGACCATAATAAATGTCGGTAAACATGCCTATTAAATAGGGATACAATCAGTAACAACCCAGGTTATAGGAAACTGTACAAGATAAAGGCCATCTTCCTTCAAGAAACAAATCTCAAGTAGGAAAAGGGGTGAGGGGAATCTATAAATTAGGAGAGACACATCAACTGAATGTATTAAATAAACCTTTTGATCCTGATTTGAACAAACAATTTTTTAAAAATGACGATGAAAACAAAGCTATAGAGATAAAACGCCAGTGGTTCCCAGGGGTTGTGGGTGAGGGGAGGAAGAGAATGAACAGGCAGACCACAGGGCATTTTTAGGGCCGTGAAAATAATCTGAATGATGCTATAATGGTGACTACATGTCGTCATACATTTGTCCAAACCTACAGAATAGACACCACCAAGAGTGAACCCTAAGGTAAACTATGATTTTGGGGTGACTATTATGTGTCAATATAGGCTTATCAATGTTAACAACTGTACTACTCTTGTGTGGTATGTTGATAACGGGGGCTATGCATGTGTGAGGTCAGGGGGGATATGGGAAATCTCTGTACCTTTTTCTCAATTTTGCTGAGTCTATAATTGCTCTAAAAAACAAAGTCTTTAAGAGAGCAACAACAAAAAGATTATGAGAAAAAGATAATTGAATGCTATTTGGTAGTTAGAAACTATTATTAATTTGGTTGAATGGTTGCCTATTTTTAAATCAGGTTCTCAAATTTTAGAGATACTTACCAAAGACTTTCATGTAAAAAGTTATAATTTGAAATGATCTGGTGATCACGGAGGAGTGGAGAAAGGCATACATCTGAGTACAGATAAAATGAGATTGGCTCTGAATTGATCATTGTTAGGCTGAGTGATTGGTTTGTGGGGTTTATTATAGTAATGTCCCTACCTTTGGAATTTTGAAAGTTTCTGTAATAAAAAAGTTAAAAACAAAACAGCTGAAGTCAGTATCTCTTGGATAAAGATTTATCCAACAGCATCAAGAGAGAGCTTGGGGGACACAGTGGACCCAGGCTGGAAAATATGCTCCTTCCCTTGGGCTTGCCTTGGAGAGCTGAGCTGGAGCTAGTTTTAGCTGCCACCTGTCCCTGGACAGGGCACCTGTGTACAGGGTCCAACATGGTTCCATGTCCAGGTGAACAGCTGCCCTGGTTCTCACACCAGGTTGATGGAATAAGAAATGGACAAGGAACTAAAAGGCCTGGAAGGCTATCAAAGTGTAAGCCCTTAAGAATTTTTAAGAAAAAATGATGGAGAGCTGGGGGATTGGGATTTCAGCTAATCTTATATAATCTTACAAGTCAACCTGGTTATATACATGCCAACTTCTCTGTGCTCTCTCCACAATTAATCTAATTTTGCCAAATTGTGTATCATTCAGGGGATAAAAATCTGACTGCCTCATCTATCACTGTTCACCATTCCTAACAACTGGATAAAAGAAAGTGATCAAAATGAATTAATGAGGTGGGTGGCCTGCCTTGGACTTTTTCTGGACACCCCTCAACACACACACACACACACACACACACACACACACAGAGCTGAGCCTTAGCCCCTCTCCACCAGGCAGCAGCTCAAGCTCTGAAGGACGTCTGTGTAGATGAGCATGTTTAGGGACCCCATCATCTGCCTGCACACCTCACACTTTATTTAAAGGAGACCCATATGGCAGGTCTGGGTAGGGGGTCCCCTGAAAGAAAAACAAGGTGCACAGGCAAAGAAAATAAATAGAAGAGAAAGAGACAAAAGCAGCTAGTAAGCAAAGGAATGGGGGTTTGCAGCTGCTGGTGGGAAAACTGGGGCAGCCAGCTTAATAGCTGCCTGAAATGCAAATAGAGAAGCAAGCCCTTAGCCTAAGGGCTTCAGCACCTGAGGTCAACTCAAGGGTTGTGAAATGACCTCAGGTGCTGAAGCCTGTAGGCTAGGGGCTGTGAGCCTGTGCCATCTCCTGTGGTCAGACTCTAGGCAACAACAGCTGCCCTGCCTTTACACATGGACTCTCAGAGAGTGCTGCTCCACATGGAGAAAGGTGGTGGAGGGTGGCTGGAACTCTGGGAAGAGAAGTTTAACTCATGGCTCTGAGGCTGGAATCAGGAAGGGCAGAGGGGAAAATGGTGGAAGCCACAGGTCACAAGAGGAAATGCTCTGGGCTGTACTTTGGAGAGTGAGCTGCGGAGAGACCTGAGGTCATGCTGGGGTTCTTCAGATGTGTACTTGGGGCAATCTTGAGGAATACGTCAGTTAATAGCAGGAACTAAAACCATAAATGTTGCAGTGGCTGAAATGAGAAGAGGTTAAAGGGATGTGGTTTGAGGAGAGAATGAAGAGCAATCAATCAAGTGGTATATGGACAGTGCAATCCAACAAGGTAAGAGAAAATGTAAAAAGAGAGATTCTAGACTGTTCTTTGGGTGTTCTGCTCCCCTATTGATGAGGTACTGTAGTAACTTCCAATCATGGTATCCTGTGGGATTCACAAATGAGGCTGCTTTTAGTTGCAATTTAAAAGGCAATGCTAACTCCACTGCTTAAACAAGAGAAACATTTATAACTCACAGAACAAGAAGAGTGTGGGTTGGGCGATTCCAGGGTGGTCAGTTCAGTGACTCAAAGACCATCAAGAACCCAGGCTCTTTCCATCATTCCAGCTTCAGCATGAGGGCTTCATCCTCAGGCCAGCTCCCCATCTAGGACAAGATGACCCCGAAATTTCCAGCAGCCATATCCATGCTATAAACCATCAGATACTGAAAGGAGATTATGTCTTCCATATTTCATTTTATGTGTGAGGAAATCTTTCCCAGAAGTTTCTCAGCAGACTTGATCTCACATCCTATTGGCTCAGGTGTTATCCCACATTCCAGTCTAAATCAGCCATTGGCTAAGGTAATGATTAACTTATCAGGGAAAATTTTTATACATTTTTAAATGGTTGGAAAAAATCAAAAGAAGAATAGGGTTTCATGACATGTGAAAAGTGTATGAAATTCAAATTTGCGTGTCCATAAAAAAAGTTTTATTGGAAAACAGCCACTTCATTGCTCATTGATATGTTGTCTATGGCCCCTTTCACACTATAATGGCAGAGTTAAGTAGGTACAACAGAGATATGGCCTGCAGAGCCTAAATTATTATTTGGCCTTTTCCAGAAAACGTTGTCTGACCTCTGGGTTAGACCACTCAGGACCACTGAGGCTGAAGCTGAGGCTAAGTCCCCCTGAATTGCATAACAACTTGGTGAAGAGAAGACACAATGGGCTTCTTTGGAATGGAGGAATCCAACATGAAATGGACTTCCCCTTCCTCATGATCATAACTAATTGGTCCAAGGGTCGGAATGTCCCTAAGCAAGGTCATCCTGAGTTGTTGAACTTGAAAACAACAAAGGGAGGCACCCCTCTCTGGGGTTGTGCCTGCAAGCTGCCAATGGCCGAGTTCCTACCATTGTTGATGCCAGTTTGAGAGAACAGGACAAGTTTCAGAAACAAGACATGGAGACGAAGAGAGAGTGTGCTGGCAGTGTTCGTGTCCTCGGTTTCATGTGTGCCTGAGGCCCACTGCAAGCCTCCTCTTTCAGAGATTTAGGAATTCCCCATGCCACCCATACAAGTTTAATGTGGGTGTAATGGTCCACTTTCAGACAAATGAGACCTGATTACTACAGGCTTCCAGGGATTTACTGTCCATGTGGGAGCTAGGACTTGACTTTTATAAGGGGACTCATGCCAGAGAGCCAATACTAAGGACAAAAGGATACGGTCAGCCTGTGTGTACCGTAAGATTTCACAGAGGAGAGGGATGGCGATAGGTTAGTGTGCTCAAAGAAAAGTTATGAGTAAAGGTAAATTTGAGAGACCTTCAGGCAGAGAGGAAAGGTTCAGGAATCTTATAGCTAAAGAACTGTCTGGGCTGAGCCAGAGGTTAAAATGCACAAAACAGAATCAGAGTAGGCCAGTTTGATGAATATTGTGGCCTGTAGGTGAGTCTAGGGACATCAAAAGCCATGTGAATCCACTGGCGATTGATGAGCAGGGATCCGAAATGATGCCATTTGTAGGTATTATTGTTATTTATTCAGATGCGGATATAGCTTCACTTACATATTTGAAATGTGCGGTAAAATTCTGAATTCTTTCTTACTGTGTGTGTGTATGTTAGCAACCCTAGGCCTATTCTCCTTAGCGAAGCAACTACCAGTAGAGTTTAGATATTTTTAATGTACTTCCAAAATTATACGCCAGACACTAAGCAAGAATGACCAGGCTTCACCCAATATTACTGAACTGAACAAACCAGGGAAGCTTCCTGCACTCTGCAATTTCCTAAGTCAGTCTTTTTGATGCTTTGAAAGATGAAGCAGGGAAATTGCTGGTCTCCTAGTAATTATCACCACCTGTTCTCTAAGCAGTACCCCCCCCCCCCGCCCACACACACACACCCCTTAATAAAGTCTACCCACAGGAAAGAGAGAGGGAGGGAGGGACAGAGACTGCCATACTTAGTACCTGGTGAGTGTCACTTGGGCGGGCCCCTCTTCAAGGTCGTCCCTTGTTCTGGGAATTGACTGGCCCTTGGCAAAACTGGGAAATGGCCAACAATTGCCTTTGAGAATTTCTTGTCTCCTTTTAGTGCTTTCTTCAAAACCATCTTTTCCACCCTTCTACATTTTTCAGGCTCCTGGAAGCTGCCCTGTGCAATTTTTCTTTTCTTTTTTTATTGTTACACTTATTGGGGTGACATCCGTTAGCAAGAATTACATAGGTTCCAGGTGTACAATTCTACAGTCAACTTGTTGCATAATAAGCTCACCACCCAGTGAGAGTTCTTTTTCCATCACCTTATATTTAGTTTCCCCTCCCTCCTCTCCCACCCCCTCCCCCTTCTCCCATGCCTTCCCCACTTGCCCCCAAATAAACATTAAACTATTGATTGTGTCCATGGGTTAGTTGTTTATTTGTTTGTTTTTTGTTACTTTCAGTTCTATATTCTGCATATAAGTGAAGTCATACAGGTTTTGTATTTTTTCTGTCTGGCTTATTTTGCTTAGCATGATGATCTCCAGGTCCATGCGTTTTGTCGCAAATGGCAATATTTCATCTTTTCTTATAGCTGAGTAATATTCCATTGTGTATATGTACCACAGCTTCTTTATCCAGTCATCTGTCACAGGGCACTTTGGTTGTTTCCATGCTTTGGCCACTGCGAACAGTGCTGCAATGAACATTGGGGTACACAAGTCTTTGCAGACTAAAATTTTCAAAATTTTTGTGTAGATCTCCAGAAGGGGGATTGCTGGGTCATGTAGTAACTCCATTCACAATTTTCTGAGGAACCTCCACACTGCCTTCCACAGTGGTTGTACCAGTTTGCACTCCCACCAGCAGTGTGCCAGAGTTCCTTTTTCTCCACATCCTCTCCAGCACTTGTTATTCCTTGTCTTGTTGATAACAGCCATTCTCACAGGTGTGAGGTGGTATCTCATTGTGCTTTTGATTTGCATTTCCCTGATAGCTAATGACGATGAGCATTTTTTCATATGTCTGCTGGTCATTTGTATTTCTTCATGGGAGAAGTGTCTGTTTAGTTCTTCTGCCCACTTATTAATTGGGTTGTTTGTGTTTTTGTTGTTAAGTCATTTTAGTTCTTTATATATTTTAGATATCAGATCCTTATCTGATGTGTTGTTTGCAAATATTTTCTACTACTCAATTGACTGTCTCTTTGTTGATGGTTTCTTTTGCTGTGCAGAAGCTTTTTAGTTTGATATAATCCCATTCTTTATTTTTGCTTTTACTTCCCTTGCCTTTGAGGTCAGGTTCATGAAGTCTTCCTTGAGCCTTAGGTCTACAAGTTTAGTACATATGTTTTCTTCTATATAATTTATTGTTTCAGATCTTATGTGAAGGTTTTAATACATTTTGAGTTAATTTTTGTATATGGTGAGAGTTCACAGCTTAGGTTCATTCTTTTGCATATGTTATTCCAGTTTTCCCAGCACCATCTACTGAAGAGGCTGTCTTTTCCCCATTGCATATTTTTTGCTCCTTTATTAAAAATTGTTTGTCCATAAATATGTGGATTTATTTCTGGGTTTTCAGTTCTGTTCCATTGGTCTATGTGTCTGTTTTTCTGCCAATACCAAGCTGTTCTGATTATTGATGCTTTGTAATATAAATTGAAGTTGGGAGTGTAATACCACTAGCCTTATTCTTTTTATGTAGTATTGCTTTGGCAATTTGAGCTCTTCTATGGTTCCATATAAATCTGGTAATTCTTTATTTCGTCAAAGTATGATTGTTGAGTTTTGATAGGAATTGCATTAAATCTGTGAATTGCTTTGGGCAATATGGTCATTTTAACAATGTTAAGTTATGTTCATTCCTATTGATGAACACAGAATATCTTTTCATTTCTTTGTGTCCTCTTTGTTGTCTTTCAAAAGTGTCTTATAGGTTTCCATGTATAAGTCTGTCAAGTTCTTTGTTAAGTTAATTCCCAGGTATTTCATTCTTTTTGTTACTATAGCAACAGGTATTAACTCTCTCATTTCTTTTTCTGAAGATTCGTTGTTTGTATATAGGAATGATTTTCATACATTGATTTTGTATCCTGCAACTTTACTGTATTGTTTCTAATAGTTTCCTGGTGGAGTCTTTGGACTTTTCTATATAAAGGATCATGTCATCTGCAAATAGTGACAATTTGACTTCTTCTTTCCCAATTTGGATGCCTTTTATTCCTTTCTCTTGCCTGATTGCTGTGGCTAGAACTTCCAGTACTATATTGCATAGCAATGGTGACAGGGGGCATCCCTGTCTTCTTCCTGATTTTAGGGGAATAGGCTTCAGCTTTTTCCCATTAAGTATGATATTAGCTGAGGGTTTGTCATATATGGCCTTTATTATGTTGAGATACTTTCCTTTTATACCCATTCGTTTCAGTGTTTTGATCATAAATGGATGTCGTATCTTGTCAAAAGCTTTTTCTGTATCAACTGATATGACCATATATATGGTCTTTTATTTTGTTTATGTGCTGTATCACATTGATTCATTTTTGTATGTTGAACCGTCCTTGTGCTCCTGGGATGAATCCCACTTGATCATGATGTATAATCTTTTTGATGCATTGTTGTATTGTATTTGCTAATATTTTGTTTAGAATTTTTGTGTCTGTGGTCACCAGAGATATTGATCTATAGTTTGTTGTTGTTGTTGTCTTTACCAGGCTTTGATATTAGAGTAATGTTGGTCTGATAGAATGAGTTAGGCAGTCTTGCTTCCTCTTCAGTTTTTTGGAAGAGTCTGCGGAGGGTAGGTGTTAATTCTTCTTTGAATCCTTGGTAGAACTCGTTGGTGAGACCATCTGGTCCAGGGCTTATGCCTCTAGGGAGATTGTGGATAGTCATTTCAATCTCTTTGCCATTGATGGGTCTATTTAGATTATCCAGTTCTTTTTGGTTCAGTTTTGGTAGGTTACATGTTCCTAGAAACTTGTCCATTTCTTCTAGGTAGTTAAATTTAGTGGCAAAGACCTCTTCATAATATTTTCTTACAATTCTTTGTATTTCTGTGGTATCAGTGGTAATTTCTCCCCTTTCATTTCTAATTTTGGATATTTGTGTTTTTCCCTTTCATCCTTTGATTACTCTGGCATGGATTTGTCAATTTTGTTGAGTTTCTCAAAGAAACAGTTCTTTGTAATACTAATTTTTTTATTGTCCTTCAACTCTCAAATTGGTTTAGCTTTGCTTTAATTTTTATTATTTATTTCCTTCTTCTGACTTTGGCTTTTGTCTGCTCTTCTTTTTCCTATTCTTTAAGATGGGATATTAAGGTGTTTTACTGGTGATTTTTCTTGCTTCTTAAGATAGGCCTGTAATGATAAATTTCCCTCTTATTACTGCTTTTCCTGTGTCCCAATAATTTTGATGTGTTGTATTTTCATTGTCATTAATTTACATATATTTTTAATCTTTTCTTTTATTTGTTCTTTTATCCAGTCATTTTTAAAATAAGATGTTGTTTAATCCCCATGTATATGTGTTTTTTTTCTGCTTTCCTCTTACAGTTGATCTCCAATTTCAAAGCTTTGTGGTCTGAGAATACACTTGGTATGATTACAATCTTCTTGAATTTGCTGAGGCTACTTTGTGCCCCAGTGTGTGGTCTATCCTTGAGAATGTTCCATGTGCACAAGAAAAGAAGGTATAGTCTCTTTTAGCTGGATGAAGTGTCCTATAAATGTCAATTATGTGCAACTGCTATAATGTGTCATTTAGAGCTGATATTTTCTTATTTATTTTCTGTTTGGATGATCTGTCTGTCCATGGCTGTGAAGGGGGTGTTGAAGTTTCCCACATGATTGTGCTTTTGTCAGTTTCTCCTTTCAGATCTGTTAGTAGTTGCTTTGTATATTTTGGTGCTTCCTGGTTGGGAGCATATATATTAATTAGTGTCAGACCTTCTTGTTGTTGTATTGTGCCTTTTATCACTATGTAATGTCCATCTTTATCTCTTGTTACCTTTTTTAACTTGAAGTTTATTTCATCAGATATCAGTATGGCAGCTCCTGCTTTTCTCTGGTTACCATTTGCTTGGAGTATTCTTTCCCATCCCTTCACTCTCAGTCTGTGTTTGTCCTTAAGGCTGAGGTGTATGTCTTGGAGACAGCATATGGATGGATTTTGTTTTTTAATCCAGTCTGCTACTGTGTGTCTTTTTATTGGTGAGTTCAGTGCATGAACATTTGGAGTGATGATCGATATATGAGGATTTCCTGTGGCCATTACTTTTTGTTGTTGTTGTTGTTGTTGTTGTTGTTTTATTTTTGTTTCTTTCTTGTTGCCCCAACTCTATTCTATTTATTCTGATGTTTTGTTTGAGGTCAAAGAGCCTCCTTCGGTATTTCTTGAAGTGCTGGGCTTATGCTGGTTAATGCCCTCAGCTTCTGTGTGTTTGAGAAGGTCTTTATTCCTCTTTCATATCTGAAGAATAATTTTGCTGGATAATTTATTCTTGGCTGGAAGTTTCTCTGTTTTAACATTTTGAATATTTGATTCCATTCCCTCCTGGCTTGTAAAGTTTCTGCTTAGAATTCTGATGTCACCTGATAGGTTTTCCTCTAAAGGTTATAGTTCATTTTTCCCTGGCTTCCTTGAGTATTGTCTCCACCTCCTGCCCTTTGCTGGGGAAGCTGGGGGAGATGAGGGAGGCTGATGGGATGCAGGCCAATACCACTCTAGCTGGTTGGGGCAAACACTGTCACATCAACCTATATTCCCTCTCTAGTGCTTTACCCTGGGTGTGTTCCAGTGATTTGCTCCATAGCACCACTCAGGGTTGAGTCTGCAAGCATGCCCTGTATGAGGGCACTGGGAGTGCGCACAGAACTAGCCTCTGATGCAGGCCACGCAAGAGTGCCATGTGATGTCACTGGGTGTGCATTCTCCACAGGTCAGAATCCATAGGCCCCACGAATCTACTGGGCACTTGCGGGAGTGTTGCATTAGGGCTCCACTCTGCACATGCTCCACGTACCAGAATCCATAGCCCCTGTGAGGTTGATGGGTGTGCGTGAAGGCACTGAGTCAGGGCACCAGCTGCACAAGCTCCATGGGTCAGAATATGCAGCCCCTGCAAGATCGCTGGGTGCGTATGAGGGTGCTTGGCACACATGTGTCATGGGTCTAAAGCTGCAGGCCTGATGCCACAGGCAGCATGAGGGTGACTGACGCACCTCTGCCATGGCCCATGGCAGTGCCCCACACATGCACGCATTGCAGGCTGCGAGGGCGCGGAGAGCCTAGGTGCTGTATCAGGGGCTTTATTTCAGCCTGTGGCTGTTTAGAGTCCTCCTTCAGCTTTTTTTGCTACTTAAGAGTTTCAGAGGCTCCCAGACTTTGTCCCTAACACCCTGCTTTCAGGTCCAGCTCCCTCACAGTCTTCCAGTGTTCTGTCATTCTGGCTTTCACTCTTGTGGCCTCCTGGCCTCCTTTCTCCCGTGTATTATGCTGCTTCCTGATTTCTTTCTAGTTCCTTCAGTTAGCAGTGATGGGGTCCTGCTCTGCTCTGATTTGTCTCTGTTCCCCAACTTTTCTCCCTCTTGCCCCTCTCTCTCTAAACTTCAGGTTTTTTCTTGTGATGCGTGGATTTCTCAGTTGTCACTGTGTCACTCAGGGTTTTCCTTCTTGGCTCCTGGACAGCCATTTACTTGTGTTTTCTGGGAGAGGTTTTAGGGACCTCCTCCCCAGTCACCATCTTGCCCTCTTCCATAATTTTTCTGCCAGGATCTCATTCTGAGACCATACAGAACACCTCACAGTGAAAATTACCTGGATCATGCCGACAGACTCTTTGTGCCTTCCTGCTCGCAGCCGCAGTCCCTCCAAGGCAACCCTCCCCACTATGGCGGTCTGAGCTTTGGAAAGTGCGAGCCTGACCTCACCTAGACTAAAGCCCTTCAAGGACCATATACCATAACACAGATCAGCGCTTCTCCAAGTGTGATCCCCAGACCAGGAGCAGCATCCCTTGGGCCTGTGGCATCCAGGATTCTGTGTTTTAACAAGTTCTCCAGGCAGTGTTTACGTAAGGTCAAGTTGGAGAACCACTGATGTAGGCACTCCCGGCCCACCGACCCAGATTCATGTTCACTACTGCTCCATATGCCCCCTGCGAGTTAGCCCAAAGACGTCAGGGAGGTCTCACCCCATCTGTCACTTCCTTCCAGGCTTCAGCACCTTCCACCTGGCATGGAGTGCTGAGAACGACGGGGCCTCAGTCTTCGTTTATCAGGCCGGAGAGCCTGGGTGAGGGAGGAAGTTAGGAGACGGGAGGGGGTCTCAGGAGACCTTGAAGAGTCATCTGAAAGAAGGACATCATTGATTAGTGACACCTCCCTGCGTAAGGGATGGGGTAATAGTGGCACAGTGTCAGGCACCATTCCTTTTCACTCTTGCCACAGATTTCCAATCCCCCCAAGTCACCAGGCTTTGTGTTGATTTGATGAGATACCAGGCACCCTGGCACAAAGGTGTGTAATTTGGAAGATGACAGACTGAAGAGCATGAATTCCATCCCAAGGAAACAACCCCAGAGAAGGGTGGGATTTTGAGGGGAGGCATTCTCTGTAGGGGCGCTGTGCTGCACCTACTTACCCACTTTTCTTCGTTGTGTGCTTAGCTGTGACCGATTAGGGGCGGGGCGAAGAGCTCAGCCACAGGCAGAAAGGAGACACCCCGACATTAGGCAAGCCAGCCCTGTCACATATTGCTGGAGATGGATACTGTGGTGAGGCCCCGCTCATGATCCCCAAATCCTAAGGGGGATTTAAGTGCGATGCTTAATTTTTCCTGCACCAGAGGCAGAGGGCAGGGAAGCCAGACAGGGAGGGGCCCGAGGCACCGCGGGCCAACACAGCTGGCAGTGATTAAGCCGGAGCCTGGCGGGCAGCA
>PVJL010017655.1:0-17719 GCA_004026885.1 Lyroderma lyra
CCCGTCCTGCGTGCCCCGTCCTGCGCGCCCCGTCCTGCCCCCGTCCTGCACGCCCCGTCCTGCGCGCCCCGTCCTGCGTGCGCCCCGTCCTGCCCGCGTCCTGCGCACCCCGTCCTGCGCGCCCCGTCCTGCCCCCGTCCTGCGCACCCCGTCCTGCGCACCCCATCCTGTGCGTGCCCCATCCTGCGCGCGCCCCATCCTGTGCGTACCCTTACAGAAGCATGTGGCAGCACACGGGACAGTTTCCTTATCCTCCGGGACTCCAGCACCCGAATGGAATGGCTCTCGGCAAGCACAGCCTTCCTTACTAACGTTTTACTTTACTTTGTTAATGACAGGGAAAATGGAGAGTCTGGAATGTCGAGCCTTGTGATAAACCCAGCTCTGAAACATAACACGATCAACGCAAAAATTAAAACTTTAAGAGCACCCAAAATTTCAAACCTTAAGTTTTAACCAGAAGTTCACTGGAGTCAAGCTGGCTGACGACAGCTTGTTCAACTGCGAAGGGAAAAACTCTAAAGCTGTACAAAATCCAGAACTGTCCCACCATAGAACAGTTCCATGAGGCCAAGTAGTATCTGCATTTGGAATTTTATCTTTTGTCCCAAGTCCCCTGGGAAAGGGACCGCACACCCACTCCGCCACCTCGCAGCCCGCTGGAACCACGCGGCAGGGCGCAGCAGGTGGCCCGCTGCCCTGCGTGCTGGCAGGGCCGTCTGCAGGTGCGTCATGGGGGTGCAGCCCAGCCGCGTTCATGGGTCCATGGAGACCAGGCTACGACCGGGGCCCGGAGCAGCTCCCTGGGTCCTCCCCTGTGCAGTGAGAACTAAATGCTACGTAAATTAATACACGCCGGACAAACGACGAAAGGAGCTCTGAGAAAGCCAGTTCTGTGCAAGCCGGACACGTGGGTGCTGGCTACAGGCCCGAGGGACGAACGGAAACAAGGCGGGGACCGGGCCGGCTCACAGCGCGCGCGTCTGGGCCGGAGGTGTTCGGAATGGGTAAGACCCGACACCCACCTAAAGGCAGCGTCTCTGACTATAACGCACGAGCTGACACCTCTGAGGTTCTCGGCCCCAGCCCCCCAAAGCACAGGTGTGCGACCCCGATGCACACGCCCCCAGCCTCCGAAGGCCTGGCCCGTTTGGATGGAAGCGCCCACATCAACCTGTGCAGAGCGCTATGCAACGAGCCCGCCCTGATCTGAGGTCACGTCCACTATGACCAGCCGCGACCCCGAGCAAAGTCATCCAACAAGCCCGAAACCTCCCGCCGGTCCCGGCCTCGGCGTCTGGCCTACTCCTACTTCGGTCATTCAGCCAAAACAGCTACGTAAACAGTTTCAGCAAAATGCAAATTCACCTAAAGTCCGTGTCCCATAATTGTTAGCTAATGAGATCAAGTCCTAGTTACTGTCATTTAAGGAGACCTCTGATTTTGATCCGATGTTTCCAACTTGCAGTAAAGATGGAAGAACGGACAGAAGCGTCCCTACCTCCGTATTGATTAACTGCGTGCCTTTGCCCCCACTTTCTTTTCCCCTCAGAGTCACTTTTAAGTGAAACTAAAATAGAATAAAGTAAAATGAAAGTGGTCTGCACCCCGTGTCTCTCACGTTCACGTCCATGTGGACGGCAGCGGGGTTGCCAGGAGGCCCCCCTAAAGGCCTACCCTCCCAGAGGGAGCAGTCGTCTCGCTCTCTAATGGCTGCTCACACCCTAGACCCCAACCCCGAGGCCACTCTCGTTTTAGGCCCCAGCTTCTCTCTTCCTTACAATAAGCAAAATTTAGCACAAAAGGACCAAACCAAAAGTGCAGAAACTTGAGGGCGCAGCATTACAGATTTTGAGGACACGCTGCACCTCTCTGGTCTATGCTGAGAAGTTCCAGTATTCCAGAGGTGGTGGCATGGGCCCCGCCGCGGATCATCCAGGACAAGGTCACCTGCCTTTCCTGGAGAAGTGCAGGCTCAAGGAGGAGGGCCGACTGGTTAGGCAGCACGACAGTCATGAGCACCTCTACAGGCACAAGGAGACCTGCTCCCGCAGATCTGTCACGTCCAGTAGCTGGGGGTCTGAGTCACTTCTGCGGGGCCAACAAGACAAGGAGGCCAATAACCTGTAGTCACACACCTGCAAAGACATGTCGCCAATCACCACTGCAGGCCACTCGCTCTTGTCTAGTCGTAATCTAGGGTTACGGCGACTTTCTAATTAAAAACAAACTCAAGACACACGGTTGGTAAGTCCATGAGAAGGGAGAATAGTACCAGTAACTGCTCAATAAACACGCCAGGGGCTACGCCGGGCGCTTTAGATGGAGTGCGTCTCATCTCCCATCGTCGCCCTGGGTAGTCGATGACAACTGCCCTCTCTCGGATTCACTCACCGACCTGTCTGAAGTCACAATTCCAGTTCTGAGCCACCACAGAACAAAACCTCCGCAAGAACAACTGTTCTCATCTCCACGGAAGGGGAAGGGAATTAGGGGTGACAGGCACGAAACCTGGTCATCTAACGCACCCAGACACCCCAACACAGCTACCAAATACAGTGGGCACAAACAGGAGGTGAGGACAGACATAACCGGGGCTGACAGGCCACAGGGACAGGTGTGACACAGGCTCGTGACGTACTGCTGGTATTTCTGACAGACCTTGGCCTACGAGGACAGCAAGGACGCTGGCCCGTCTGGGCAGCGGGGCGGCGTGCCAGTTCTGGGGGTCAGCCCGCCGGTTCTGGGGGTCGGCCCATCCGGATGCAAACTCTTCCCCGACGGCTTCCTGCCGTGGGACCACCCTGTGCAACTTAGCCTGTCGGCCCAGGTCTCCTCATCTGTCCCATGCAGACCATAAGGCTCCGTGTCCCCGGAGTTGGGACGAGTAATTGAAACAATCGGCTAAAATACTCAGCACAATGCTGGAAGCGCTCAGTGAGTGCTCGTCATTGTGGTTCTTTATTACTGTGACTTTTTAGTGTTGTTATTTCTGCACTATTTTCGTTGGCTGCTCTAATACACACCTAATCGAGGAAACAAACAGTGATTAATCAAGATTTTTAAATTCTCAGGACGAGTCTACCTGATTTTAGTGACAAGTTCAATACATCTACAATTGGCCAAAGCTAAATTGTAAGTACAAACAAGGTCAAGTATACAAGAATAGAAAACACTGAAATAGAGACTTTCTTTTTAAGTTCACCTTGAGGATCTAGGCTTAACGGTTCCAATAGACTCTTGGTCCCACTCACACATAATTCCCAGACCGATACACTTGAACAAGTGCAGCACCCACAGGCTCCCTTTCCTTGCACACCTATGCTGAAAGTGCTCTTACTAGTCCCTTCCTGTGGCGTGCACGCCCTTTCGACAAGGGACTGCCCACTATTTGCCTACCCTGGGTCACACAGAAGAGGACAGCATTTAGGCACGTTAAAGTAACATGCGCACGTGCTCATGTCAGATTCTGAAATGTTTAGGGTTTCTCTCAGGGGGATAAAAGGAGAACAGACCCTGGAGTCTGTGAAAGCACCCCCCCCCCCACCTTACCACAGAAGTGGGGGGAATGAATTACTGAGGCAACGCGAAGTCGTTCTCAGATGTAACGCAAGTGTGACGGGGACTCTGCCTCCTAAAAGGCGGACGCCGGGGAGGGGGAGCGGCGTGGCGTGGCGTGGCGTGGCGGCCCGGGCCTGCCCCCGCGGGCACGGCGCACAGGGGACAGGACGCTCACCCCTGCCCTGTGGGCCGGCGCTGGAGGCCGGGGGTGGGGGAGCGGGCCCCAAATAAACATCCTCTTTCTTCTTCCACTAAAAGCCACATCACAAGGACCTGCATACAGCTTTCCATTTAGTGTTTACACCTCTCAGAAGACAATGACTTCTTCAACTGCAATGCACTGTTGGTGGGACCAAACAAGAGAGCACATTTTAGAGACCTATAAAAAAGTTTAAAAAAAAGAAACTTGAAAAAACAGTATTATCATGAACGGCCACAGAACAGTGGGCACCATCGTTATAAAGCTGCGCCAGCACCCCAGCTTTTCCGCTGCCCCACCACCTGCGAACACCCCTACCTCCGAGCTGGAAATGTGTCCGAGTGGCACGTCCAGGACGCCGGGGGGGGGGGGGGAGGCCCCAGCCCGCAGGCCAGGAGCCCCCACGCCCAGCGCCGGGCGCTCCGCTCGCCCCACGGCCACGGTCCCCCGGCCCGGCCGAGCCCCCGCGCACGGAAGGGCCTCCGAAGCAGGGCCCCCACCAAAGGCAGCTGGGTCCCCGGAGGGCACCTCCACGCACCCCAACATCGATGTCTGCCCTAAACAGGAGCGAATGGATGACGTACTGCTACCTATACAAACTGGCAACAACAAACATATAAACACTTCCCTCAAAACATTGTTTCAAGGTAAAATTCGGGGTTTCCATAATTTATCTAACAGAACATTCAATCAAGTGGGCGACTCAGAAGCAGCACCTCTCACTACCAGCTATGTTGTATGATCCTCCTTTTATAATAAATGAACGAGGTGACTCTTAAAACAATTGATAACTAAAAGTTTATATACACTCCCCTAAAAATCAGGTAACCATTCTGGCCAAGAAGGGCTTCCCCCCACAATTACTTAAGTAATTGTGCTCGCTTTCCCCCCGCCATGTACGACCGCGACCGCTGGGAGCCCAAGGACCTCGTCCCACTACGTAACTAGCAAGACAAAGCGGCCTCCAGGACGTGGGGTTACAGAAGGACCCAGCGTGGCTCCGGGCTCGGGCTGGGCCCTGAGGGGCAGGGCCGGCTGGCACGAACGCGGCCCAGCAGGCACGGGGCGGGCACAGCCCTTCCAGTCGGCCCTTAGGCACGTACCGAAAGCCCCCCCTCCCCCACTCCCACTTCACAGACCCTAACCCCCCGACGAGTCTTGGTGGGCTCACCACGCACTAGCAGCTTTTAGGGGAAGCTAGCAAATTATTTTGGAAAGTTCTGGAATGCCACTAACAATGGAAAGGAGGCTGAAACGATGGTATCTGGCCCACCACTGGCTCCGTCAGTGATACGGTACAAGAATTCATGAGCTTCCTCCTCAAACCTGATCCTCATCAGACGCTCCCTCCCTCAGGCACCGCCACCACCAGCCACGCAGGGAAAACAACACAAACCCACATGCCCTGACACCCCCTCTCCCTACGGACAAATCCCTCCTCGAGTGCTATTCACCGAACCTCCTAACTATTTCTCAAATCTGTCCGTTTCTCTCCATCCCCGTGACTATCAATCTAGTCCAAACCATCGTGTCCCCATCCGTGGACCACAACACAGCCAGCAGGATGCTGTGTCCAACCTCTCCCCCGCTCTGCCCCACCCACCAATCCAATCTTCAAAACACAAGGCTGCTCAGGTTAAGCACTGCTGACCACTCGCCAGGGCTTCTGCTGCTTTTCTCCAGTCCTAAATGCCACCTCCGGTGGCCCTGCCCAAGCCGGCCTCTGCCTACCTGTTGTGTCTCCTCCAGCTGCTCTCTGGGGACCCCCAACACACTGCCTCCCTCCAGGATGGCTGCCACTGCCCTCTTCCCCTACCAGGTAATGCCCCACGAAGGTGGTGGGGCACTCACCTCTCTTGGTACCCACGGAGCACCTATGACACCACGGTAGCTCTAGTTATGTTTTGTGGGGGACTGCCGTGTCTTCTCTCACGGCACCCCTGTACCACTAACTTACAGAAGCCAGCATCAGGTAGCAGGTACCCAATAAATCCTTGAACCAATGAACAAGAAGAGAGATACAACATTAAGCGAAATAAGTCAGACACAAAATATTGAGAATCGTGTGACTTCACTCACATGTCAAATATAAAAGTAAAAGCAACAAACAAACAAGACAAACAAAAAAACAGAAACTCTTAGACAGAGACAAGACTTTAGTCCAAGCTTGTCCAACATGCGACCCACCAGCCATGTGGCCCAGGCCCGACATAAATTCACCAATTTTCTTAACACATCACATGAGACTTGTTTGGTTTTGTTTTTTGGTTTGGTTTTTTTTTTGGCTCATCAGCTATTCGTGTTAGTGGATTTTGTGTGTGGCCCCGGGGAGCCAGGGGGTTTGAGCCCCCGGCTCCGTGGCTACCAGGGTGGGGAGCACACAACAGAATATGTAAATGGGGATTACAGAATTGTACACCTGAACCCTATATAATTTTACTAACCAACGTCACCGGGATAAACTTAATAATGAAACAAACCACAGATGAAATAGGCAAACGGATAGGAGTGAGAGTCACCTGCCGCGGGAGCCAAGCCCAACACCTACACAATCGTGTGAGGCCACACGGGCTGCCAGGGCGTGTCTGACCCCAAGGGAGTGACACTGGCCCAAGCAGACCAGCCAGGGACTACGCAGCCGTCCGTACCCCTTTCTGCCACTTCATGACTTTCAGGTATTTTTTAAGATTGTATTTAATTTTCAAAATAAAAACAAAGCAGAACCATCCAAAACTACTTCACTGAGAAAACAATCATGGTTTGCAGTCACCTAACATTAGTTAAAAGGAACAGGAATCTAGTTAATGGTAATGAATACATGCTTCTAAAATGAAAACAGTAATCAAATCTTGGAATAATTATCTCTGCATTTTTCTAGATGGATGATCATGGCCCCCTCCCCCCCCAAAAAAACCTTCAAACCATTACACAGTGGTGACAAATAAATTATTGTTGGCTTAAGAACACCTTTAAGAGCCATGTTAGCATATGCTGTAGAATTCTTAACCCAAAAGTTCCTTTTGAGTCAACTTGATAAGATGAGAGCCAGACTGTTCCAGAACCAGGTCAGACATTCTCAAACATGAGCCGAGCCCTGCCCTGCACCAGCTCGGAGCTAGGCACCGGGAAGCCAGCTGTGACCAAGACAGCTCTGCGATCGCTGGGTGGCCAGCCAGAGGCAACTCATTTAATTAATCTCGCTGGGCTTTAGTTTCTTGCTCTGTAAAATGAGAAAGTTATACTAGCTCTCTAAGGTCCCCGTGCTCTAAATATCGAAAGATTCACTAATGACTGTAATTTCAATTTTCACTTAATATTGTTATGATTTCCTAATCCTATTTATTATTTGTATCATACAGGTGTGATTTCATTTCAATTTTTTCACGTATTGATAAACATAAAATAATGAAAGAGCAGTAGCAGTATTTTTAATTACATTCCCAGCTTTTAACTACCACTATAATCAGCTATGGACTTCGGCCATAATTGCAACCAACCTGAGCAATACTCAAATTAAAATAAGTCATTATATCTTCATATTTTCGTGGGGAAATTAAGTGACCATTTACTCCCAATTTTTTTATATTTCAACAGCATCCATCATCTTTGAGAACTAAGGCAAAATAAAGTTTTCTAGAGAAAAAAGAAAGTTTTTATCTCCCAAAATACAAAGCTATAATGGCTTCAGAAATCTCATAAAATATAACATTAAAATCTAAATTTCTAATAGCATAAAAAGAATGGCTTTAAAAAAAAAAAAAAAAAAAAAGACACACAAATGTGTCCGTGTCAGTGGACAAAAAGAGTCACCCAAGGCCAATACGTTCCTGACAAAGTTGAGACATCACCTCAACTTTGCCCCAAATTCTCCATCTTTTCTAGTGACTTTAGCTCTGGGCCCCATATCTATTTTAGTTCTCGTATGTCTACGTCTAGAAAGCATTTGAATCCTGGAAGTGAATCACTCTATTACAGAGCTCGAGTTTTCAGGACAAAATTTTTGTAGTCACATTTTGCTCAGCCCTGACTAAGCATTTTTATTCTTGCAATGCCTTATTTATAGGAGATGTTTATAAGACGGCCACGGTGTCTGCTATCAAACCCTAAAGGCCATATATGGATAACAGAGGCTAAAAGATAACTACTACCCCTAAAGTTAATCTTAAAAGTTAAATGTGAGTATGTGGTTACGTACAGAACTCACTCCCTCTCCTACTAGACGGTAAACTCGCTGAGGGAAAGCACTAATTCTTCAATTGTCGTTTCACACACTGAAAGCTTGCCCACGATCGCTGCCTCACGTGTAAATAAATGGAGGTGACTGCACGACAAGCGACCTCCCGTGAGCACGAGGAATGAAACCTGTAAGCCTGAGTGGGAAGCAACGACTCTCACCTGGGCACGCAGACTGCTGTCAGGGTTACACAGCATGTACACAGGAGCACTCCCATTGTATCCTCTCACAGAAAGAAAACACTCTTTCTCTTCTGACCACTTAGAAACTATACTATAAATATTACCTTACTGCCTGGGTCTGTATGAAGAAAACGTTGTAACATTTCTTTTGATACAGTATTTAAAAGTATTCTTCATGTATTCATTTGAACTCAGTAAAACAACACTCTCATGAAAAAGTTTTGGAATTGGTCCTATAAGTCCACCTGATTAAAACTTAGATCAAGTACAGGTGAACTATGAAAGAACTATTTTAAAATTAAGTTACTAGAGGCATTATTTTAAACTTGACTTCTGTAACTTCATCTTGAAAAATGTTATTTTTCCTTAAAAGAGGAAAATATTTTGAGTTTTTAACTGCCACCATTACCAACTATATCATTTCTCTACCCTAATGTCTATGTTCAGACACAAAAAAAGGAAAAAATTTTTAATTCATTTAAAAATAAATATATCGATTAAACCCATGTAACTAGAGTTTGGAATTCATCATCAAGTCATTTTTATTATTCACTTTTTATTTCGAAACTCGTTTGAATCTTGAAAAACCTAGAATAAAATTCATCAAGCTTCCATTTCCTGGCCTGCACAAAGGAAGGAAAAATAGGAAATATCAAGAGACTATAAATGATCAAGTAAAATCCATAATGCCAGAAAACAATTCCTGAGCGCCAAGGTGGGGAAATTCACCTGTTAAAGCCTTACAGAGACCCACCATGTCCTTGCATCAGGTAACTAAAAAAGAGAAAAGGCCATATTTTGGCAAAATAAGAAAACTTAGTTCCTAAAATGTGCTGCAAGCCCTTCTCCCTTTCCAAACTGTCTACTCCGTAACTTTTCCTACAGTACAGATTTTTTTTTTCCCAGGGAAAATAAACTTTGGCTAACTAAGCCCATGGGGAAGACATAAAATGTCTCCTAGTTCTTATCACCTAGAAAGGCAAACCGAGTTGTGTGCTCCGCGCCCTAAGCATCTAGCTTTCAGCCTCTTTATTATCATTGTCAATGAATGGGCCCCAGTCAAATGAAAGCTGCCATTTTAGGGTAAAGACTGGAGGGCTTCTGTTGTGCAACAGCAGGACAAAAACACTTCGCGACAGATGTACTCTGGGGGCTGGGAGACGGATTCAACTTCATAAAATCAGTGCTCAAGTTCTTTCTGAAATAAGAATGACCCGCTACTTACACATGACTACAACCTAATGGAACTTTAACTGGGATAAATCAGGTCTCCATGCTGCTGAGGGCACAATCTCTAAGGTTTTTATTTTTATTTTTTGGTCATCGTTAGAATAGATCTGTGAGGAAATACACAGAAGGCTTTTTTTTTCTTGTATTTGATTCTTAGCTACAGTGAATACTCCTCCCTCCCCTTATTGGAAGTGAACTGGGGGGTAATACACTGAACCTCTTGAAAAGGTAATATCCACTTCAAAGAGGGCTTAAATTCATATTTTCAAAAAGAAACATCAGGGCCTTCACATAATCCTTGAATAATAAAATTAAATATTTAATACAGCCCAGAAATCAAGCCCAGAAGATGGGCTTATTTCCAGATAAGTTATTTAAATCGATTGTTAGATAATATACAATGATAAACTACAAAGTATACTTAGCAAGTGGGGAGCTGGACAGTGTATCTAATTCTAGCAATTCAAAAGGAAACTCTCCATGTGGGTTGCTACTTTTCTTTTGTCCATTGTCTGTTCAGAAGAGGGGGAAAAAACTAGTTTAAAATCGAGGCGTGAACAGTCTCTAAAAGTGACCTCCGGGAAAACCGTCCGACCCTGGGCAGAAGCACTCCCCGTGCCGCTCGCTTTCCTGGGGCGCTCACAAAGCGGGCGGCCGGCCGAGAGTTTGGGGTGCGCTCCCACGGCGCGGGGCTCCTCGAGGCAGAGCCATCCGGAGAAAGGCGGCTCGGTAATGATGGCTGCTCGGGGCCGGCGGCTCCTTCCCCGGAGCCTTCCGACCCGCTCCTCCCCCCCACCCCCCCGCCCCACGTCGCCCAGGATCCGCCGCCTGCCCCCAGCCCCCAGGCCGCGCTGGCCCAGAGCGGACGCGGACGCCCCGCACCGCAGCCCACGGGGTGCCCGCGCCCCCGCACCCCGGGCGAGCCCAGTCCCGGGTGCGAAGCAAACAAACAACGCGTCCCCCGCCGCCCTCTTTCCTCTCCCCGCTGACCGCTTGGCCTCCAGCCACCTCCGCCGTTCACGCTCCGAACCGCTGGGGCAGAACGCACCCGGGCTACCTCGGGGGCCACCTGGTGAGCCCCCCCCCCCCGCAGGCCCGGGGGCCGGGGAGCCGAGCTGCCTTCAGGGGGTTAGAGTCGCTATTATGCAGCCGCCGCCGTTGGCCCGGCCAGCTCGGCAAGGTGGGGTCCCCTCCTCGCCGCGCCTCCCCGCGCTCGCCCCGGCCCCGCTCCCTTTCTTCTCTTCCTCGCGCACTTGGGAGTCGCCGGGGAGCCCCGGGAGCCCCTGGCCCCGGGCTCGCAACTCTGCGCCCGCGGCCGGCACCGCCTGGGCTCCGGACCCCCCAGCGCCGCGCGTTCGTGCCGCCCCCGCCCCACGCGGCGCCCAGCGCACTTTCCCCGCCGCCGACCCACCTCGCCCGGTGGCCGTCCCCGCGCGGGCCGGCGCCGCCGCGCCAGGAGGGACGCACTTTGTTCGCGCCCGTGCGGCCGCCGCTCCCGGCGAGCGCGGCGTGGTCGGTCCGGAGCGGGGGGCGGGGGGCGGGGGGCGCCGCCGTCCCCGAGCCGCCGCTGCTCAGCCGCCCCGCACCCGCGCGCCCATCGCCCACTCGCACTTGAGTTGGAACCCAACTTTTCCTCCTTCCTTTTTCTTTCGAATGGAGCCGGCAACTCGTGCTCGGCGCCGGCGGGAGGAAACGCGCTCGCGCTCCCCCGCGCGCAGACACGCTCCCTCCTGGCCCCGTGCCCCCCCCATGCCCGCAGCACAACAAAAAGCCATTTACATGCGAGGAAGTGACCCTCGGCCGGACCGCGCGCCCCCGCCACCGCCGGCCCCGCGGACGCAGGCAAAAGTTGGGGCGCCGGGCGGCGCTCGGGGCGCGGGTTCGGGCCCTGCGGACGGCGACGCCAGCGACACGGCACGGGCGGTGCGGCGCTCCTGCGCCGGCCCCGGCCCCCGCCCGCCCTCGCCCCTCGCCCCGCACACGCCCAACTCCTCGCTCCCAACTCCTCGCGCGGCCCCGGCCCCGGCCCGGAGCGATTTCCTGCCGCCGCCGCCCCTCCCGCAGGCGCCCGGCGAACTCTCGCGCTCACCGGGTCGGTCGGTCGGTCGGGCTCCTCCGCTGCCCTGTGTCGAGGAGGAAACAAAACGCAGAGCGGGCTCCGGAGTTGGCTGGGCGGCCGCGGCCGGGGGGCTGAATCCACGGGGACGGAGTTGGCCGAGGGCGAACGGGGCTCTGGCGAGTTTCAGGGTCTCCGGGTCCCCGGGCCGCCTCTTCAGCGGCGCTCCTTTGTGTAATTTCACTCGATTCAAGTTTAATCCGATAGTTCCCGAGCACGAGCGCGTCCGCACTACCACGGCTCAACCCCCGCGCCGCCGCCGCCGCTGCCGCCGCCGTCACCGCCGCCGTCGCCGCCGCCGCCGCCGCCGCCGCCGCCGCCGCCGCTGCCGCCGCCGCCGCCGCCGCCGCCGCCGCCGCGGCCCCAGCACGCCAGCGCCTGCGCGCGCCCGGCACGCCGCGCGCGCCCGAGGCCGCGGGGCCGCGCGCGCCCGCCCGCCGCCGGCTCCCTCCGCGCCGTGCCCGCGCCCGCGCGCCGCCACCTGACGTCAGGCGCGCCTGGCATAATTTATGCAAGAATTCGGCTGGGGTGGCGGAGGCCGAGGGAGAGGCCGAGAGAAAGGGGGCGGCGCGGGGCTGCGGGGCCGCGGGCAGCGGAGGGCGGGCTGGGCGCCACTTCCCGTCCGCGGGCGGGCGCCGGCGCTGCGGGCCGCTCTCCCCGCCGGCCCGGTGTGCGGCCGCCGCGCCGCCTGGCTGCCGGGGCTCCTCCGAGCGCCCGACCGCCGCTCGGCAGCGCCCCGGGCGCGGGCTGGAGAGGGTGCCACGTTTCCCCGCGCGGCACCTTCGCGGAGTCAGGGTGCGCCGCCCCGGGGCAGGAAGCGGCGGCTCGGAGCCAGCGGCGGTGCTGCGGCCGCAGCGAGGGGTTTCCAAGGCTACGCGGAGAGCGGCGGCTGCAGGGCTTTGCTGGCCGCTTCTGTAATTATCCTTCAACTTGAAGTCATTTTCCCACATGAAATTACCCAGAATGGACACATTCCATTTCAAATCCATTGATCCTGCTTCGCACATGGCTTGTCCTGCCTCCTCGTTGACAGGACGGCCCGATCCACTACGAAATCAAAAAGTTTAACTAGATGGCGTGGGTTTTGTTCAATGGGTTACCGTGCCGGAAAGGGGACAGAGAGCGCAGTGGTTATGAAACAAAGAAATAGGTTGTGTGCCCATTATTAAACGTGTCAGGACTAGAAGGTTTTAATCATTCTTTGGCAAAAAAATGGCACTTTTATATGATCTTCTAGCCTGAAGTACCCAAGCCTTTTATTCTATTTCTCTTCCCTGGTACAAAATGAATATTGAACCCGGAGAAATGTTCTTTTCCCGATTTTTCTTCTAGGAGATAGATGGGCAAACATGTATCAAACCCAGAATACTGTGCAGAATACTGAGCAATTATAATTCTTCTAAACTGTCAGCAATTGTACACTTTAAATGATTTTTTTTTTAGGTTAAAGATTACATTTATTTTTAAATCAGGGAAGAAACATATCAACCAAAGGTTGAGCCATCATAAATCCAGACTTGGTATTATTGGACTCCAGAATAAACTGAGAAAATTGCATAACTATGCAAAATGTACTTTCTCCTCATTCGCCACCTGTCAGGCTAAGACTATTATCACATTTCTATTAGGACGAAAGAGTAATCAAAGCTATTTTGTTACGTAACTACTACAACTATTCAATAACTGAGTTTGATTATCCTAGACTTAATTACTAGATCTTTATTTGCCTAATATTAGTAATCATTTTCTAAATATTGGTTACATTATACCCTCACTTGTTGAAATGCACTGGTTTGGGCTTTCATCATATATTCGAGTGGTGTTTTAAAAGAGGTAAATGATTTACTCGAGGGCTGTAGAGATAAACAGTAGAAAGAAGATTGACACCACAGAAAATTCTGATCTTGAAATTTTGGAAAACACTACAATCAACTTCAACCTTTTTATAGCCCCATATCATAAACCAAGAATCAGAATTCTGAGGTTAATGCCTCTCAATGAAAGAATATGGGGGATGCTGTGGGGGGAGAAAAGGGAGGGAGGGATGGGTTAAAGACAGGATCCATCTGCAAAGAAATCACTAGTACCAGACTATCGTAGAGAATGTAAAAGCTGCTTTAAAAGAATTATTCATCTTTTACTATGTACTCCACCTCATCGTCAAATGTGGATATATTGCAAAGCAATTTATAAGCTAAAAGACTGACATCTACATTTAGTGAAAGTATAGATTAGTTAACCTTTCATCAACAAAATAGTATTAAGGGACTCTGAGGAGATCCCCGCCTGTGCCCTTGTATCTTTAACTAGAAAGTTAGGACCCTTCTCTTTGAAATCCAGGGGAAGTGGTAAAATAGTACCTATAAAGCTCAAAATGAAAACCAACAGCCCTGCAGGCAGCCCTCTCCTCTTCACCACCCTCCTGACAGCCGTGATGGAGAAGTCTCTAAGCTTTTAGATGTGCTGGTGCAGAGCTCCAAGGGCTTTGAAAAGAGGAGAGCTTCAGGGGCACACTCCTAGGCAGCTCTGGCCTACTTATAATCCTAACTCCCACCCCCCACTACCTTTAGCCTCGAATGTTTCCTCTCCATTTGCTTCACTATTGAAGTTTTCCCAGTGAGAATAATCTGAATTCACAAGCTTTCCCTTTAAGTATGCAAATGCCTTAGGGAGAGATAAGGGAGTCCTAGTCTTTCACAAAGGGGTGTAAATCAGTTCCACGAGTACCTTTACCCCCAACACTAGCTGAGACCAACACATTCAAAGATTTATTCATTTATTCTTTCAACACTGAGTGCTTCAGAGGTTCCAGGCATTGTTGTAGGTGCTAGAGACACAGCAGAGAACAAAACAGACCAAACCGCCTGCCCTCCTGGAGATTACAGTCTAATGGGTTTGTAGTTTTGAGAGTTGGGAGTGTGAGCCTTCAGGGCTCAGACCTGAGTCTGTCGTAGCCAGAGGGCAGTGGAAGGACTCTAGAGACCTGAGAGGTGGGGCATTATGGTGGAGTGGGTCCGCCAGAAAGCACACAAGGGAAATACCAAAGACAACTTGACCCGTTGCAGAAAGACGTCCTGGACTCCATGAAATGCCTCTTCTAAGAACTCCATCGAACGCTAACTGCCTTATGGTCAGCTCTATTACTGCTTGGAGGCGTAGACACCTCTCTGTCTTTGTTGGGGAGGACAGCCATACCATATCAACCTTAATCCTTCATGTGGGGGGCCCCGTCTGCACATCCCAAACAAGTAGAAGTACTCTGACTTTAGAACACCTCCTGTTTAAAACCCGAACCTGTCTGTTCTTCCAAATGTGGTGAACTTCAAACTATTGCACAGCTTACACGGATTCAGTGTTGAGGACAAATTCTGATGCACTTTGGAAACTCATCTTTTGAAGCTGTGTTTAGACCCGATTTGCAAGAAAATAACTCTCTTTAGAGACATATTTCTCTTTTTTTCCCACTAAAAACTGTATTATTCCACATCATCCTTTACCAAATTTGCATCCACATAATTTTGGTGAACTCCACATAATACATTTGCCTGTAAATGATGATTTACTGCCCTTGAAAACAAACAGAAAAATAAAGATATTTAGAGGGCTATATTTGGCATCTACATGCTGAAGAAAGCATGAAACAGAAAAGTCTAAAAAGCATTTCCTGCATGACTTCCCTCTGTGATACGGGACTGAATCCAGTTGGATGTGTAAGCTCACCCTCATGTTCTACCCGTGGGACCACTTGCTTTGGCTAGCAACTGCAGAGATCGGTACAAGCAAGAGATTAGGCAAAAAGAAAGCCCCTAGGGCTCGAGTGAGGCCACTGTGGACCCCTAAAGATTGCATGTTTCGCTGAGTTTTAGCAAATGTTTTATTGAATGCCTACTATGTGCGCGATTCTCCATTAGCCCTGAAGGACGTGCTTGTCTCCCGAGCTCGGGTTTGTGGCAGCGTAAAGAAAGGAATGATTCTTGCTGCCTGGCACAGCGGAGAAGCCTTCCTACAAGGCTGGGTCTTGAGCAGGTACAGGAGTTCATCGGAACCAGGAGGGTGAGGGGCACTCCGGAGGGACAATGCAGAGGCCTAGTGGATTCAAAGCCTGGTGAGTCCCGGTCACTGCAGGTGATTTCAGACCGAGTGGAACGTGGGTGGTGAGCCAGTTTTCCTCTCAGCCTGCTCTGATTCTGCCCGGTGGGTTGGCTATCCTTGTTTTCCCAAAGGTGCCCATCTCCATCACTACTGGCTTCCGTTAAATTGTAACGAATTCCTGCCCTACCTACTCATGTGGTTGCGAGCTGCCTGGGGGCAATGGCTGGGTCTTGGCTTTTAGTACCCCTCGTGGGCTCAGAGCCTTTCCTATAGATACAGGCTGACGAGGATGGAAGCGGTGGGGTGGGCAGGTAGTAGATTCGACTGGAGACGTACACAGGGCCAGGGAGAACTCTCGACTTCACCCCAAAGGCTTTGGAGAGTCCATGGAGAGCTCGGCAAGAGGATAACAAGTCAGGTCTGCGTCAGAAAGGTGTCTGTGATAAGGTGAAGGATGTGGGGACACTAGGCCGTGAGTGGGGGGAGAGGGGAGAAGGGCCACACGAGACAAGGAAAGAGAAGCTAGAAAAGCAAGTGCCATCTGCTTGGTACTGTTCAGACTCAAGACAACTAAATGCTCGTCACGCGGGCTGTCACCCCGCAGGGAAGACAGGACAGAACTGAAGAAGCACCGTGCTCTGTGGTGAAGCAAGCCGGTGCCTATTCGGGGAGCGTGGAGGCAGGGGCTCCAGTGCAGCCCCGCCACCAACCTGGACGAAGCCACTCCCTCTCCTTGTCCCCTGAGGTACCATCTCCAAGATTCCACCACCGATCCTGGGCAGTACCTGCAGTCTGCCATTGTCTCCATTTCTAGACTGATACGTGGAAGTTTACCGTACTCTTAGCCAATTGTAAGGATACTTTGACAAAACGTTTGAAATGAGAAAGTATTGGGTGTGTCATTCACCCAGTGGTGACTGAGCCCTCGCGGGGCATCACACATGGTGCTAGGTGCCACCGAAATCAAAATGAAGCAATCCCTTGCCTTGGAGGAGCTCTCTGAATCTATTGGGGTGACGCACATTTAAGCATGCCATTCCCATTAGACTGTACCCCACAGTGGTGTTAGTGGGTGCAGGGATAGAGCTGAAGAAGGGAGGACTCACTGCTTGTGCTCAGACAGGAGGCAGAGGCTCCACACAGGATGTGCTATTTGGTCTGAGTCGTCAAGGACCCCGCAGATGGCAGGAGTGGGGAGGTATCCCGGGCACGAAGACTGTCTGAGACATGCACAGGGCAGATGGCTAGTGTTGGCACTGCAAGGAGGCTGGCTCAGAGCACAGCATCCTCGGGGAGGGGGCAGGAAATAGGACGGAAATGCAAGCAGGGCCAGGTCACGAGGAGCTCTGTGGTGCATTCAGAAATCTTCATCTCACCCCGTAGGGGACCAGGAGCCGAGAAAGGAAAACGTCCACGAGAAATGTGGATGCGTGGGCCGCGGGGACCGACCCTCAGGGCGTGGAGACTGAGAGGACATCGGTGACGGCCAAAGTGTGACATGACGGGGCCCTGGGACCAGGGTGACATTCGAGGTCCTGGAGATAGACGAATAAATGTGAGGGACATTCAGGTGACGTATTTGTGACGACATGGGGCATGGCTGATGGTTAGCACGTGGGTGGAAGGGAGGGTGGAGAGTCACTCCTGAGGTCCCTCCTTGGGTGGCTGGTCGCTAATTTTATCATTAACCAAGACAAAGGATAAGGGGCCGACTGGGGGCAGCATGTGGGAGAGCACAGAACTTGGGGGGATGGCCGAGGTGACCTGGGAAGCATCGGGCGGGATGACCGTTAGTGAGCGATGCGGCCTTGGAAGACGGGCCTGGCCTAGAACGTAGGGGTGGGGGTTACGAGGTCCCGGCAGCACGGCGGTCTGCTGGGACCCCTGACCGTGCTTGGAGAAACGTGCCGGGACGGAAGCAGGCTGACAGCAGGGACCGCCACCATCCCGGCTTTCTGGTATTGGTTACTGTCTGTCACACCAGCCAAACTTCAGGGCTTAACGATTTGCTATTTAGCTGCTGGGTTGGCTGGGAGTTGGACTTGGTTGGAAAACCTAGGAGAGTTCTCTCCCCGCTCTTCCCCTCCCCCCTCTCTCCTCTCCCC
>PVJL010017656.1:0-17724 GCA_004026885.1 Lyroderma lyra
ACCCTTGACTCTCTACCAGTTAACTTGAAGGTCAGAGTAACTGAGAGGGAGTCAGTTCCTCAAGGCAATTCTTCCAAGTACTCAGATAGTCTTCTTTCTTTAGAGTCTCCCAAGGAACTGGCCATATCAGGCACATTCCTCAGATGCAGAAGTAAAACAAGTTTTACTTCCCTAAAGCCAGCCTGCATGGCTCCCAACACTATCTTTGGGAAGTGTCAACAAAACCCTAAGTGATTTGCATCCTGTAAAATATAAACAAAAGGAAACAAAATAAAACAGACATGACTCAAAAGTAGTATGCCTCTTTAATTTGTTGTTATCCCTGATATAAAATATGTGTTTCAATAACATTTCACTTCTTTAAGAGTTCCTGGACTTATAAGTTCTTTGACTCTAAAATAATTTCTGAGCCACAAAATGAAGCTTACTATTGTAGTTTCTTCCCCTCCATCAAGAGGTTGCAGTTTCAAAATAGTTTTCATCTTACAAATGCAACCTATATATAAAACAGAAAGACAAATTCAAACTCCACAATAAAAATGTATATTTCCTTTTGGTGTTATCTTACAGGAATAGTTTAGGTCTGTGTGTGAACTCTGATGTAACCAAGAATGTGTTCCCTAATCATGGTGAGTGGTGTTATTTATTCCAACAATGGGGACAGTTCACCCCCTGCTCCTCAATACTGGTGATGCAGCCACAGGCAGAAAAACCTAAAATCAGGATATACTCCCATGCCTGTGTTTCTGAAGGCTTTTGGTACACCAGAATCAAGAGGGCTAAGGGTTGGGCCTTAGAGGCTCTAGGGGATTGTGAGAAACCCCGGGAGTGGCTCTCCCTTTCCCCTTTTCTCTACTGCATGACTGTGTGCAGTTTACTCACAACGTCCCCCACTTGAGCCTGGGTAATGACTCCACCCACTTTCGAATGAGAACTCTGAGACTCTAACAAGGGTGGTCTGCCCCCTGATTCCTGGGCCTGTGTTCCAGTGCTGCACATTATTTCTGCATGACCCAGAACTCTTGACCTCCAAAATGCCCTCTGCTTTGAGAAACCACTAGGGAGTAAAAAGCTTTTGCCAGGGACTTGGAACACACTGAGTCCTCATGGAGTACAAGTGAAAACAGGCTCTCCTGCAGAGAATCTTGCTGTCATTAGGTCCTATTAACATTATCTTACAGGGAAGGAACCCAAGGCCTTCTCTCCTAAAAACCAATTACCCTGGCAGTGTTTGCTCCTAGTTCGAGCTTTACTGAATGAAGACAAACAAACCAAACTCTGTTCTCTTCAGGTGCCCAGAAATGATGCTGTTTCAGGCTAACCCCTTGGAATTTGGTTCCTTTAGCCCATCAGCCTGGCAACTCTCCCCTTTCTATCTATGGGCGCTTGGCATGATGCCCAAAGATTGGGTGTCCCTGTAAAATGATAGAGCTGCCTCCAACCATTTTCTTCTGTTCATCTGATAACCTCTTGAGTATCATTTGTATTTCCACGGTGGCAGTCAGTCAGTGAAAGAGAAAGAGAGAGAGTGTGGTATGTGTGTAAACACACTTTTTTGTGTTGAGACTCTCAGAGAAAAAGACATAGCATGAGAGAGTGCCTCAATATATCAGAAATTTTATTTTCATGGTAAACCCTGTGGACAGATTAAGTCAGAGCCCAGCATCAAATTTGAAACAATGCCATTAAAGTACACACTGGGAATGTAGCAAGGGCTTGGTTTTTTTATCCTGTGTACAATGGAATTATGGTAATGCTCTGTCATAGGGCTGTTAAAAGGAGTATCAATACACCACCTGCTATGATGCCTTGTTCATTGTAATCACATGATCAAAGCTATCTGATGTTAGTACTATTTCCTTCAGTAAAAATCTGAATAGGACAGTAGGGTCAGGCTCCAGCAGTGGTTTCAATAGTTTAATCTGTGTGAGGAACTTTTTACAGAGGAAGGAAAGTTTTGGAAATATGAAGGAAAATGTCCTTATCCTTTGAAAGAAATCTCTGTGCTTGCTTACAATTGTGGGGTCTGGCTCTTCGAAGTGAAGTTGAAGATGGAATATGTGCACCCATAGAGGCTGTCATTGGCTTATGTAAAAGAGCTGATATTGATCCTTTAAGGCAATAATATGCTCACACTTCAGTATCACCTTAGTTTTCTGCACAGTGCAGGACACTTTAAACATTTGTGGCAGCAAAACTCATGAATTGTATGCCTGAAACCTATGTAATCCTTGCTAACAGATGTCACCCCAATAAGTCTAACAATAAAAATGAATTAAAAAAAAAAGGAGTGGCTCTATTACTGGCCAGCAGAGGTCGCATTAAGGCGGGGCTCCCAAGATCTTAGTGCTGTGAAAGACAAAAACAGAGAGTGGCCTTGTTTTTGCTCAGGTGAGAAGCCTTTAAAGGGAAACAAGAGCTCTGGGGGCTTGAATGATTTAAATCAGTGGTGTGCCATAAGATACACAACTGATAAAGCCAGTCAGAGTTCGCCTGTTTTTTTTGTCCCATGTCAAGCTGTGCAGGACTCTGCAGCTTCTATTGCAGCCTTCAAGGCAGACAAGGTCCTGCCACCAGAGCCTGGTTAAGCACTATGGTCCATAAGACTCTATTCATTCTCCACAACTTAACACTAGGTGTTTTGGTGACACTATCTCCCCAGAGTGGCCGGGAGTTGTATGGGCCCCAATAGTCAGCCCTGAGGTCATGGCTGTTGCGAGTTAACCAGGAAAGATGTCACTGCACACATGTCGCTTGAGTAAGTTAACCCTGCAAAAAGATATGCACACTTGGATCTGAGGTGCTGTGCTTCTTTGGAGATCCAGGAAGTTATGGAACCCAGTGGCTGAAAAGTTCCTTCATCCTCCATGCAGCTACAACATAAACTTTGAATTTTGTAAACAGGTGGCTCTGCAAATCTTTCAAAACCTAATTTGGCAACAATGATGATGACTTGAGGCATTTTGATTTTTAAAGTACACCTCCACAGAGTCAGAGGCCAGACTTTGTAATGGGATTGAACTGGGGAGAGGTGAAAGGGCAATACAACTGAAGTTCAGGTGAGGGCATTCACATCTGAAAGGGCTTTAAGTAGTATTTGCATGCCCTGAAAGGCTGGTTTGCATTCTCTGAGACTTGGTCTCCTGTCTCTGGTGATTCTCTTCCCAGTTATACCAATGGATAATTAGGAATTTTTTTTTAGGGAAGGGGCCCCAACAATTTGAAGTTGGTAATCACTGCTAGGGGTTTGCATGTGTACATTTGCGACATGCTTGCCATGGCAGAAATTGTGAACTTGGATAAAGCTGGCATGCCCTCTTCAAACTATTCTTTCAAGGTACACATACAGCCTTGGACATCTTCACTTCACACACCTTGTGGGTTTTTAAGCAATGGACATTGTGTCCTCTGGCAGTAGTTGGGAAGAGACTACAAGGAGAAATTAGCTTTTGGCATATTGGTTGCATGGGTGGAAATGTTCATAGTAAAGCTATGGGTTCCAATTTATGAGGACCCAGTTTTTCCAGAAAACGCAGCCAGACAAAAGACAATGAAATATGAATAAATCACTAGTGTAAACAGTAGCTATGTTTACTTAATTGTCTACACTTCTGCCATGAATTAGAGCTGTTTGCTTGTATAAACATAAATCTCATAAAGAATTATAGCCCATGTCATTATCGTAAATATAATTTTATTCTAAATTTTTGGTTATTTAGGTTCGATATAAATGCATACTTCTTGTCTGGTAGCACTACTTATAATTTTAGTGCCATCAATTGTTTTGTTTTTAAAATTATATAGTAGGAATCAGCTTGTATAGTATAAACATTATTAACATAAACTAATATGATTCTCCTTCAATTATTCTGGATTCAATACATTCTTGTAATTTTCATAGAAATTTCAATATCTTCTTAGATTTTAAATATAGTCACACTTCTTTTGGAAGTGATAGTTATTGTATATTTTTATAGAAATTATCTGTATTATATTGTTCAATTAATTTTCACCATGCTATATTTCATTATGTAGTAAATTTTCTCTTCTTAGTTCTATATCCCATGTTAGAGTGCATGGGCAATAACATTTGCAAAATTTTTTCATTTCAAAAAAACTACATTTACACACATCACTTTATTATAGTTGTTCACTAATAAGTATCTGAAACCATAAACAGGTTCATATTACTTGAAAAAGTAATACTAGTTTTAAGAAGCCATCCCAAAATACTAAACCATTCTTAGGTGAACAACTTTAGAAGTGGAAATGTTCCTATGTTCATTATATATTACAGTAAGTAGTCAAATGTCATATGAAACATCACTTACAGAAAATGTGACATGATTTTTTTTATCAATTAAATTCTATAACTCTAGAAAAACAAATCATTTCAGGAAGGGCAATGAAACAAAACACTGTAGTCTCAGTAAGTATCCTAGTAATTAGGTGACATTGTTCATTGCAAAAGACTTGATTTTTGGAGATTACACTATGCTGAGTCATTACTGGACAGCAATGGAAGTCAGTGCACAAAATGATCTTTATTAAAGTCTCTTTTCAACTTTGCAGTGCACACACACACACTCACACACACAGACATACACACATGTATATGCATACATACCTACATATCTCTGTGTGTACATGTGAGTATGTGTGTGTGTGTGTGTGTATATATACTTAAAAATATTCTTGAATATCTATTAGCATACAATTTTATAGTAATTCCAGTTTTATGAAACAACATAGTGATTACACATTTATATACCTCACAATGTAATCACCACAAGAATTCATCTGTCACTGTACAAAGTTATCACAATATTGACTGTACTTTATATTACAGTCACAGCTTTCTTTAAAATTATAAGTACATTTTCAATAGAAAATACAGAGAGTGGGTGTACTTCTTCATTTCCTAAACTTCTCTGAGTGACTTTGGGTTTCTGGTGCCTTATTTAAAAATAAATGTGGAGATCAGTGCAAAGTCTTTTGAAAATATTCATAAAAATTATAAATAAGATTACTTTATTAGCAACTAAGCAATGCCTTATATGCACTACTTCAATTCTCTTTATAGGAGAATTGTGAAACTGAGTTCCAATGTACCATCAAGCTAATTCTGTAAAACATATTGAAAGTTGGAGTAACAGAGGTTTTTACAGGTTTATTAACTTGCTGAGTGCCACAGAGCTAGTAAAAAATACAATAATATTTGTGCCCATGTTCTTTGCTAAGAAGGTAACTTGAGAGTGGTTGCTTGACTTCAAATAA
Source organism: Lyroderma lyra (assembly GCA_004026885.1). NCBI lineage: Eukaryota > Metazoa > Chordata > Mammalia > Chiroptera > Megadermatidae > Lyroderma > Lyroderma lyra. The sequence goes on from PVJL010017656.1 coordinate 5,278, forward strand.
CACAACATGTCTGTACATTTATGATTCTTCTGCAAATCCCCATGTCTGCTGACAATTTAATATATTTACAAAAGGTCTTCATGTTATAGATCTTGTATTCAATTCATCTGCAATTTCAATATTAAGGCAATAATAAACATTTCAAATGAAATCAATAAAATTTTACATCACTTCAAAAATTACATGGGCTGACAAAAAACCTATTCTATGCTTCCCTTAAGAGAAAATTACTAGAATAAGCATGTGATCAAAGAGGGAAATAGATTTTGGTTGCCAGGGTCTAGGGACAGAAGAAGTGGGGAGTGAAAGGTTTAGGTGAGGAATTTTGATTTGGGAGGTGAAATACTTTATGACTTCATAGTTATGATGGATGATCTAAATGCTCATGAATGTATACATTATGATAATTATTAAATTTTACTATAATAAATTTAACACCTTAATGTAAGGGATTATGTTAATGTGGAAAAGTAAATTAAAGAATAAACAAGCAATAACAATAAAGGACAAAGAAGAAAAAGGCATGTTCTGGTGAAAGACAGGATTGAATGTGTTGTACAGGAAACAGTACCAGAGGCCATTACAGATTCGGCCAACACTGCAGCAATGCTGAGCACAGTGATATTCCCAGGTTTTCTGAAAACACCAGAGCTGGAACATGTGAAAGCCCATCTTCCTCCAGTGTTGAGTCCTTTGCTAGACCCAGATATCTTACAGAACCTGCTCCAGTCACCTGCCCACCACCCAAGAGCTGCGGGTATCTTTTGGTGATAGATCTGCAGCTCCGTCACTATTAGATAGACCTGCAGCTTTGAAAGAGCTGCTTTGTGTGGACACTGCTGAGTGTGAGGATGTTTCTTTGATGCTGGCTGGCGCCTGCCCCTTCAATAGACTTCTCAGAAGACATAAGAGCAAGTTCTGAGCTATGTTGTGATTCCTGAACTTAAATTGCAGTGGAAACAGGAGCAAAAATGACCCACATCCTCTTTCCAGGTGCATTCCAAACCCAGGACCCATAACCAAGGCCCTCAGAGAAGCCACCTTCCTTGGGTGTAGGCCCAGATGCCAATCTGAGTCCCTTTCTTCCACCTGGCTGACTGCCAGTCTCGGGCTCCTCCTTGTGTGTGTGAAACCAAGGCATCCCTGTGGGCTCACAAACACAACTCACAGGCCCTTTTCACCCTTAGACTTTGCCGCCCTTGGATTCAGGTTTTTGGGCTGGGTGAATGGAAATTAAACTTGACACTCTAGGTCAAGGCCTCATGACATGACCTGGAAGCAGACCCGGAAGTTTACTCTGAGAAATTGCCTGACTAGTTTCTGGTCTGGTGGACTCTTCTGATCATTTCTGGGCATGGGTTTAAATAAAGCATCATGGTAATATTCCCCAAGTTTCTGTACTTGCCCTTCCTGGCATGAGGTACCTGCCTCTCACACAGAGAAACAGAGAGTGTGTGTCTACATTGACCAGGTCATCACTGGTGTTTTGTCTGAATCTCTGCACTGAGAGTGACCAGCATCTTGTGTGGAAGTATCACAGTCATTCTGCACACACGACTTTGAGCCTCCAGAACAGGCACAGGTTGTCTCAGTATAGACCTCAACTCAGTGACATGAAATTGCCCTGGATGACTTAAAAGAAACACTAAGCAGAGTCACTCCATCCTCCACATCCCAACCAGCCAAACTTGACATGGAGTGTGAACTTGTCCAGCCTCTTAGGCTACTGAATTCTAATCAGCAAGCTTCTGCTCACGGAATGTCCACCTTAGTTGAACACCACAATGCCCACCACACACACACACACACACACACACACACACACACACACACACACACGGAAGAAACTTAAGGCTCTTCTGGTAACCTTAGAGAACTGGCCAGTCCTGGTCTTGACTGTCCTCAACCTCTTTGTGTTTCCTTTACCTTAACCTGAAAATCACCAGAGGCATTTGTAGTGAGACCTGAACAATACCCAAATCAAGAAAAAGAGTTTCAATGACAGTCTTTCCTTAGTCCACATTTTACTGGGAAAGGACTTCTTTAAAATGTGACTGCCTGGTTACCAAGGCTGCAAGTTTAGTTGGGCTCTATGATCAGGAAGTGAGATCACTGACTTGGGGTTTTTTTTTAACCTGGGCTTCCTCTTAAGACAAGGCCTCTCCAAAGCCTCTCTGGGTTGATGGCTGTTCACTCTTTACCTTATGCCAAGTGCATATGCAGCCACAATAGCACAGCAAAGCCCACATACCTATAAGGTCTGGGTCCTGCCAGACCCCAAACATTGAGGATCCAGAGTTAAGGTAAGGCCTGGCATTATGTTCTCACCAGTCATATAATTTTGTGAACAAACCTGTTTTTTTAGGTTCTTCTTAGTCTCCCATCTGCACAGAGTTGGTCTTTCTAACCTTCATTTCACAAGCTGTCATTACACACACACAAGGAGACACAGACACACACACACACACACACACACACACACACACACACACACACACACATACTTGAAGTGTCTGGAACCTCTGGGCTAGGGTCACATGAGCACAAGCACAGATATAGCAGAGAGGTGATAATGACAATGCTAGATAGATCACTGAACACAGCACGAACTGAACGTGCTTGTTCTGCTCTGGCATCCAGTGAATATCATTGATCCTCTTTTTTATACTTCAGGAGAGTTGATATTAACTGAAATCTCAACATGGTCTTCTGGGGCATAGAATATTACAAGGTCTTCCTTTACATTTAGTGTCATGTCCAAGCACCACCTATTGGCCTATGTGCTGGACAGCCTCACGGTAGCTGCCAGTGTGCCTAAGTCTACATCAAACATACCTGTGCCAGCCCCTTTTATTTAAGCTGGATGGAATTTGTGTGTGGGTTGTACAATACATAATAGAATAGGGCCAAATAATGGGTGTCATTTTTAACACTGATAATGAAATATATATGACTCTGCTTGCTTTCTCTGTCTCCCTTTGTTTTCTGTTTCTCTCTCTGTAATTTTCTCTGACTCTAGGATGCTGTCTCTCTGTGTACATATGTCTCTCTTTGTCTGCCTCACTGTTTATATTTCTGTGTGTCTCTCTCTGTCTCTTTGATTTCATATTCACTACAGAGAGAGTCAGCTATTATAATGTGCCATACTAAGACCCAGTGCAAAATACAAATAAGCAATAAAAAAAAGTTGACACCACCACCAACAACGTAAAAAATCCCTCAGATTGCCCATGCAGCTTAACCTTGACAGGTTATACATGATATCACAGACAAAACCCACCTAGTATGAGGCATAGTTGACAGTGAAGCCCAGCCTCCCAGGTTACCTTGAGGTGGGGGTTCCCAGCTCTGAAAAATCTGGGTCCTGATCACAGAGTCTGAGATAAGGTTCATGTTTGTTTCCATAAGCACTGTTTGAGGGGACTGAAGTTACTTAGCAGGCAACCAGCATATCCTAGCAGGTCAGGTCTGACCCTGCCCTCCTTATCTTCCAGCTCTCATCAGCCACCAAGACTTTTTTTGAACTTCCTTTCTACACAAATGTATTGTGTTTGTGCTTTAAGTTCCTGTCCCTTTGAGCTCCCCCACCCTAACACACTCTTTAGTGACTTCTGCAGGCATGCCTTCTCTTACTGTCTAATCACAGCAGCAATGACACCCTGGAAGTTTTTGGACACCCCTAGACTCTATGGTCCTCCCTACAGCACTCACTCTTCACTTTCACATGAATTAGCCCTCATGCTGCATCCAAATCTCTCTCATGGCTTTCAACCTTTGGGAGACTAAGACCATATGGGTACTCTCAGCCCTTTGGTGCAGAAGGCACCAAAGTTGGAAAAAAATCGTATAAATATCTCAGAACTCCATCTAGTCTGTGAGCAGCTCACATTGTAAAAATGGATGCTGATAATTAATGGTGCATGTTGCTCAGAGTCAAGAAACTCCCAGAATGAATCCTTTTGTTTCTTAATTCTTGGGCCATTGAGCAACATTCAAAAAACCTACCCTCTGGTGGTCAGTCCCAGTATTGCAGCCCCTGACAGGAAATCCTGATGTCAGAGCACACTCTTGTGCTTGGTTTTCTCAAGGATTTTGGTACACCTAGGATCACGTCTCAAAGGGGCTGCACCTACAGGCTCCAGGAAAATGTGAGAAACCCAAAAGAGTGCTCTCACTTTCCTCTCTCTGTCCACTGCTTTCGTTTGTCAAGTTCAGTCACAAGGCCTCTCACCTAACCTGGGCAATGATTCGATCCGCTTCCAAATAAGAACCCTCAATCTATAACAAGGCTGGTCTTGTCCCTCATTTCTGCATGAGCCAGACCCATTACCTTCCAAAATACTTCCTGCTCAGAAGGAACTCTAGGGAGTAAAAAACATTTGCCATGGACACAGAGCACACTGGGTCCTGACAGAAAACAAGTGAAATCATGCAATTTTGCAAACTGTGAGACTATTTCTGTCACTGCATCTATGTGCATTATCTTGGAGAAGAAGAAGCTGAAGCATTTATTCCTGAACCCATCCACACTGCATTTGTCTGCTTGTAGATACAGCTGCACAGAGTGGAGACACAGTAACCACACTTGTTTTGTTTTCAGATGCAGGTTCAGGATGACCCCTGAGCATGTGGCTTATTCTGCCCATTACCTTGGTGAATCTCCACTCCCTATTTATGGGCTCTGGGCATAATGCCCAGAAACAGGGTGGTCCTGCTTTAAGATAGAGCTGCCTCCAACCACTTTCATCTTTCTGTATGATAACTTCTTAAGTTTGCATTTTTCTTTGTAAAGCCAGGTAGGAAGTCATTGCGTGTTTGTGTGTCTTCGTGTGTGTGTGTGTGTGTGTGTGTGTGCGTGTGTGTTCATTTATTTATTATACACACACATACAAACACATAATGTGTGTTTGGTGAATCTCAGAGAAAAATACCAAACAAGAGTGATTGCTTCAGAACCTCAGAAATACTCATTTCCAAACTAAACCCCATTGACAGGTTGAACCAAGGCCCAGTGTTAGATCTAAGACATGACCATTGAAGTATACACTCGAAATGTAGCAGTTGCTTGGTTAGTCAGTTTTTATACCATGGAATCATGGTAACCCTCCATCATAGGAATGTTAAAAGAAGTAACAATACATTACCTATTATAATGCTACTTGATATTAGTAATAATTTTTTAGTATTTGATATACGAGAGAGTTTCATAAACAGGCAGAAAAGTTTTGCAGAAATAAAGAAATATGTCCTCATACTTTGAAAGAAAGCTGTGTTTTTTCTTACATTGGTGGGGTCTCACTCTTTGAGGTGACACCAAAAATGTGATATGTGCACATATAGAGGCTGTCAGCAGCTCATGTATAGAAAGCTGACATCAATTTCTGAAGGTGGAGATGTGCTCACACTTTTTTGTGTCACCTTGGTTTTCAACAGAGAGTTGTATACTTCAAACATTTGGGAAACCCAATCAAAACTCAGGTGTTGCACCCTGACTGACCCAAAAGTGCCACCCTGGGCCTGAGCTCCCAGGATCTTAGCTCTGGAATAGAAAAACACTAGGTTTGGCCTTGTCTCTGCTTTGAAAAGAGGTGTTTGAAGGCAACCAATGGCTCTGGGAGCTTGAAAGTTTCAGGAGCATGCTGAGTGTCTTAAAACACAAAGGTGTTACAGCCACACAGCATTTGCCTGGTGTCCTCATCCAACATCAAGCCCCTTGGTTCTCAAGTCTCCTGGTGCATTCCACCAGGCAAAGCAGAAGCCTTTATCACCACTCGCTATGTGGTCAGTCACAGCTAATTCTCCTCTTGCCTAAGTCAGTCTGAGAACAATGGTCTTCAAGACTCTCCATTTTCTGCATATCTTTGATAGGTATTTTGGAGCCCCATCTTCCCAGAGTGGCCTGGAGTGGTCTGAGCCATGACAGCCTGCACTGGAGTACTGGCTGAAGAAAAATAACCAGACAAAAGGTCACTGTGGGGTGCTATTTCAGTAGGGTGAGACTCCCAGATGGCACAAACAGATGTATGTTCTTGGATTTGAGGGACTGCTCCCTTTTGGAGATTCTGGAACTTACCTGACGATGTTTCTGACAGGGTCTTTCCTCCATCTTGCTCCAACAAAGAAAAGTGAAGTTACTAAACATGTGGCTATGCAATGCTTTCCAAACCAAGGTAGGTCACAATGAATGTGACTGGGGCTTTTCTGGTCTGGGATCAGACTTTTTAATGGAAGTGAACTTGAGAGGGGTGAATGAGCAAAAGAGCTGATGTCCAGGTGAGGGAAGGCGCATCTTGGAAGACTTTAACTAGGCATTGCACACCCTGTTAGGTTGGTTTGCATTCTCTGAGAATTGGTCTCTTGTCTCTGAAGTATCTCTACCAAAATCCGATTGCAGATAATTTGGATTTTTTATTCCAGGAAAGCTGTCCCAACTTGCTTAAATTCGTGATAACCAGTAGAAGTTTGCAGGTGTATCTTTGTGAAATGATTGCCATGGTAGAAACTGTGAACTTTGCTAAAGCTAGAATACTGCCTGTTCTAATCAGTTTCCTGATTCTAATCAGTTGCACAGTGTTCAACTGCTTTCCTCTATGTTTGTCATGGATTTAAAAACCATGAATATTAATGGCCTCTGGAAAAATGTGAGGAAAGTTGAGAAGGGCAAATTAGAGTTAGCTGTGTTGGTGACATTTATGGGGATGTTTATAGCAATGCTATAGGTAAGAAATTGATGGTACCAAGTTTTTCCAGGAAATGGAGCCAAACAAGGGACAATAAAAAACAAAGGAGGCACCAGTGCCAGCTATTATAGCTGAATGGTCTACACTTTTGCTGTAAATTCTAGTTAGTTGTTGGTATAAAAATAAATGTTATCATAATTTATAAAAGAAGTCATTATTGTAACAAAATTTACAGACAGAAAAAACAAAGAACTGCATGATTTCACTCATATGCGGAATATAAAACTGAAAGCAAACAAAAAAAGAAATGAACAAACAAATAACCCATGGACACAATCAATAGTTTAATGTTTATTTGGGGATGAGTGGGTTAGGGACGGGAGAAAGGGGAGGGGGTGAAATAGGAGGGTGGGAAGCTAAATATAAGGTGATGGAAAGAGAAGTCACATTAAGTGGTGAACTTATTATACATCAAGTTGACAATGCACTGTAGAATTGTATGCCTGAAACCTATGTAATCCTTGATAACAGATGTCACCCCAATAAGTCTAACAATAAAAATGAATTTAAAAAATAAATAAATAAATTTGTGGTTATTCAGGTTAGAAATAAATTCACACTAGTTATTTTTGGTAACAGTAGTTGTACTTTTAGTACCATCAGTTGTTTTGTTATTAAAATTATATGATGAGATAATTGTATAATATTAACATTATCTGTTGAAAAAGATTTAAAATGATTCTTATTAAATTATTCTGGAGTGAATTGTTTTTTTATAATTTTGGTAGAAACACTGATATGTTCTTACTTTCTAAATATTGTGACACCATTTTTCTGTAGATGATATTGTTATTGTACATTTTATAGAAATAATCTACATTTTAGTTTCAATTGATTTTTACCATACTATATTTAATTATAGATTTTTTTTGTTTAATATTTCCTGTTATAGTGCATGTTCAAAGATATTGGGTAGATCCTTTAATTTCAAATAAACTGTAGGTTTAAACATGCCATTTCTTTTACAGTTGTTAACCAATAAGTATCTGAAACAATAAATAATTTTATATCATTTTAAAAAGTAGTATTTGCTTTGCTTAAAATGAACAAACAAATAACCCATGGACACAATCAATAGTTTAATGTTTATTTGGGGACGAGTGGGTTAGGGAGGAGAGAAACGGGAGGGGGTGGGGGGGGAAGCTAAATATAAGGTGATGGAAAGAGAAGTCACATTAGGTGGTGAACTTATTATACATCAAGTTGACAATGCACTGTAGAATTGTATGCCTGAAACCTATGTAATCCTTGCTAACAGATGTCACCCCAATAAGTATAACAGTAAAAATAAATTTAAAAAATAAAAAAATAAAAATAAAAAAAAATAAAATAAAAAATAATATTATTTCTAAGAAGTCATCCCAAAGTAATGAAACATTCTTAAGTGAACACTGTTAGAAGTGGAGATGTGCATACATGAATTATATAATACAGTAAAATGTCAGAAAGCATATGAAACATCTCAAAAGATGTAAGTGCAACGTTTGGACTGAGCTGTTATTTCTGAGCTGGAGCTGAAGTGGGGACAGGAAAAATGGTGACACATGTTTTTACTTTCCAGATTCATTCCGAACCTAGAATATATAACCAAGGCCCTCAGAGTAGCCACCTATCCTGGGTGAAGGCACAAATGTTGGTCTGAGTCCTGTATTTTGACCTGGGTCAATGCCAGCCTGTGGGGCTTCTCCCTGTATGTGGTACTGAGTCCTGTGGGCTTGTGTTTGGCTTTCACAGGCCATTTTCAGCATGATGCTCTGCCTCCCTGGAATCTAGGTCCTCAGGCTAAGTCAGCAGAAGTTGAGCTTCACACTCTAGGTTAAAACTTGTGCTTTTGACTTGCAAAGAAAACCTGGGGGGCCCCTCTGAAGAGGCAAAGGTGTTGCCTGGGCTGGTGGCCTTCCATGGACATTTCTGGGCTCTAGTTTCAGAGACACCTCCAAGGTGACACTCACTGATGTTCTGCACTGGCCCTTGGTGGCATGACGTACTTGCCTCTCATGTGATAGACATGAAGTGGGTGATCTCATTAATTAAGTCATTGATAATGTCCTCTCTTGCGCTTTTCAGTGACCTAGACCAGCAGCATGTGAGGAGACATCAGAGCCCTTCTGCCTACCTGGTCTTGAGCTTCCAAATCAGAAGCAGGATGTTTCAGCACAGACCTTAACTCAGTGACATGACATTCTCGTGGAGTGCTTAGAATAAACCCCAGCTAGAGTAGCTCCATCTTCCATATCCCAGCTAGCCACCCTTGACCTGGAATGTAAACTTGACAATATTTTCGTCTGCTGAGCACTCCACAGCTAGCTACTGCACAGGATATGTCCTCCTTATGTGAACAGCCCCCCACAAGCACCACACACACACACACACAAACACACACAGGGATGAAATGTAATCCTGTTAAAGTGGGATCAGAGTGCTGGCCTATTTTTGCCTTGACCCCCTGGAGCCTTCTTGTGTTACCTTTGGTTATCTTTGAAAAATGGCCAGACGTTTCAGATTGAGACCTGAACAATACTTGAGGCAAGGAAAAGGGTTTCAAAAATATGCTTTTCTGAGGCCAGCTCTGTGGGACCTGGTGACACAAGAAGTATGTATTATACTATATCGAATGTGTCTAACTAAGTGAGCTGATCAGGGGCATCTCTAGACTGTGGCTGTCTGGTTGCCAGGGATCCAAATTCTGTTGGGCTCTATGATAAGGAAGTGTTGTCCTAGAGGGCTTTCCATTCTTTGAGACAAGGCCTCCCCAAAGACTCTTTTCTTGAAGTCTTTTAACCCTTTAACCCATGCCAAGTTCATTCACAGCTGTACCACCACAGCTCACCACAAATACCAGGAAAACTTGGATGAAACCCAAGCCCTAACTTTCTGGATCCAGCACTGACTTCACACCTGGTATTTTATTGTCACCAGTGATGTGGCTTTTGACACACCTGTGTTTTCATGGCCTCCCTAACCTCCCAGCTGTACAGTGTTTGTTGTTCCAGCATCTACTTCTCAGGCTGTCTTTAAACATAAATACATGTATAAACATGTAGTGCCTGAAAATCCTGGGATGAGGTCACATGGGCTCAATAACAGATGTAACAATGGGGCAATTAGCAAAATGCTGGGCAGAGTGCTGAACACAGTGCCCACAGCCTGGGCCTGCTCTCAGACCAATGACTTTCACTGATTCTCCTATTTGTGTCCCAGGACTGTTTAAATAAACAGAAATTCTGACATCTTTACCTTTGGCATAGAACTTTCTAAGGTATTCTATTAAGTTTTGTGGCAGATTTAAGTGTCTCATCTTGGCTTATGTGCTGGGTGGCCTCACTATAGCGGCCAGTGTTTGTACATCCATGTAAAACATCCCTGCGGTAACCCCCTTGCTTGAAGCTGGATGGACTTGGTGACTGGGCTTTAAATATATATATTAGAATAAGGTGAAATTGTGGGTGTTATTTCTAACACTGCAATATTGAAATTCTATGATTCTGCTGACTCCCTTTGTCTCTCTGTGTTTCACTTTGTATTTTTGTCTCTCTCTTTCACTGTTTCTGTCTCTTGGACACTGGTTCTCTCTATACATATTTCTATTCCTGTTTGACTCACTGTTTCTGATTCTATTTGTATCACTTTTTGTCTTTTATCCCATTATATGGAAAGGCAAGGTGACATATTTAAACTGCTCTATGAGGCACCAATGCAAATTAAAAAAAATATGGTCCACAGACTGTAAAGACTATGACCCCTGTCCAAACAGAATACTGCTAATTACACTTCTGTGGTCCCACAGACTGGCATCACCTAGTGTGAGCCTCAGTTGACAGCCAAGTCTCTCAGGAGACATTGATGCAGAGCCTCCCAGCTCTGCCAAGTTTGGTGCCTTATCACAGAGACTGTGTGATAGAGTCCATGTTTGTTCCCCTAAGAGCTATATGAAGGGAATGTGACAATCCGGCATTTCAGAAGCACATGTTGGCAGACCAGGACTGGCACTCCTCGCTTTACCTCCCAGCTCTCACTAGACAGCCAGGCTTCTACTGAAATTTCCCCGTGCTAATATTTATTTCTGCCTCCATGTCTTTGTCAGTTTGAGCTCTCTCTCACTGTATCACTGATATTATACTTCTACAGAAATGGCTCCATTTGCACTCTGGTTATAACACAAATGTATCTATGCAGGCTTTTTAAACACACCTAGGGTCTGTGGTCCTCCCTGCAGCACTCACTGTTCTCACTCACAGGAATTTTCTTCCATGCTGAGTCCATGTGAGTCTCGAGGATTTGAGCGGCTAGGGGGCAGAGACCATTTGGTATTCTTCACTTTGTGTATGGTAAGAGCAGTAGTCACCAAAACTGGGAAAATCATAAAAAGGTCTCAGAACATCCTCCTTTCTGTGTGTTCTGAAATTTAAGAATGGATGCTAATAATCAATGATGTATGTGCTCAGGGGCAGAAAATACCCAGAATGACCTGTTTTGCTTCATGATTCTTGTGCTATTGACCACAGTGCAGACAGTTTGCTTCCTGAATGTCAGTCAGCCTTGGTACTGCAGCATGAGGCAGAAAGGTCTGAAATTACAACTCACTCCTGTGTTTGGGGTCCTCAAAGAACTTTGTACACCACGGACCACCAAGAAAGAGGTTGGGCCAACAGGTTCCAGGAAATTGTGAGGAACTCAGAGGCCACTTTCATACCCTTTTTCTCTTTAGTGTCCTGGTGGGTGTCCAGTACAGTCACAATGCCTCTCACCAGAGCCCAGGCAATGACTTTACCCACTTCAAAATGAGGATAATGTTGTTGGTTTTTTTCTGAAACAAGGTTTGTCTTGCCTCTTGTGTTCAGATGAGTGTTTTTGTGCTTTGCCACAATGTGCATGACAAACTCCTCCAGAACCCAAGCAGCTTTTTCCTCAGAAGAACCTTCGGGGAGTGGAAAGCATTTTCCAGGGACACAGAGCACACTGGGTCCTGATGGAGACCCAGAGAAAACTGGCCTTCTTGCACGCTGTGAGAGTCTTGCTGTCACTATGTCTTTGCTCACCACCTGATGGAAGAGTAAGCTGAGGCCTTCTCTTATGAACCCCTGTCACACTGCTTGTATCTGTTTTTAGTTTCAGGTGCCAATGGTGGAGACCTTAACTCTACAGCTTGTTCTTTCCACATGCCCAGGAATGACACTGGTTCAGCCAGACCCCTCAGCACTTGGTTGTTGCCTTGCCCAACAGCTTGACATGGGGTGTTTCTGCACGATGGCAGAGTTGCCTCCAAAGACTTATTTCCACCTCTGATATTTTCTCTTGTGTGCACTTCTATTCTGAACCCCAGTAGAACTCTCAGTGTGTGTGTGTGTGTGTGTGTGTGTGTGTGTGTGTGTGTGTGTCCATGGATGTTTATCCTAATGTATGTGGGGATGCTCAGAGAAGGGTGTTACATGACAGAGTGCCCAGAATCTCAGAGATTCTCATTTTCAAAGCAATTCTCATGGACAAGTTGAGATAGGCCCCAGGGACAGTTTTATTTTTTTTTATTTTTTTTTAATTCATTTTTATTGTTAGACTTATTGGGGTGACATCTGTTAGCAAGGATTACATAGGTTTCAGGCATACAATTCCACAGTGCATTGTCAACTTGATGCATAATAAGTTCACCACCTAATGTGACCCCTCTTTCCATCCCCTTATATTTAGCTTCCCCCCCTCCTCTCCCACC
>PVJL010017658.1:0-17724 GCA_004026885.1 Lyroderma lyra
CCTCTCCAGTCAGCATCTTGCCCTCTAACCTCCAAGCATTGAAAAGATTTTTGTGAACATCATCAAAATTAAAAGGATATATTTTATTTCTTGAACCACCAACAGTTACTCAGGTAATGTGTTCTCTTCGGGTTATTGGATGCCCCTGACTATTGACAGAATGTGAAATTTCATGAGGGATCTGAAAATGCACGTTGGAAAGTTTTATTCAAAGAGAGAAGTATGGGCATGGCAGATTAATGTAGCAGTGTCCAAGACACACAGTTGCCCTGAACTTTGTGTTAGCTCTTCTTATACAGAAAACCTACAGGCAGATTCTTCAATATCAAGATGAGGTCACCTGTAAAAAATCACAAGTAGAATCGGGCCTCAGTAAACTTTTCCTTGCAGCTAGCCAAGCTCAGGTAAGCTTGTTTTCAAAGATCATGCTCACTGTAGACAGAGCTGTAGCCATATGAGTTCTTTTATTTGTAGCTAACTAAGCTCAGCTAAACCTGGTTCCTGCTAGCCCCCTCAAGTTTATTTGTATTAACACTTTTGCTGTCTAATCACTATCATCTGCACAAATTCCCAGTTCCTTCTTGAGAATATGTGGGAGACATAAAAACAATCACTATGCAGGATTTCATTAAACATCTAACTTTATTTCAACTTTCAAATGAAATTAAAACCTGGCACTTTACTGTGAAGAATCAAATTTCTATAAAATAAGTGTGTCACCTTTTAGAATTTTCCTAAGAAAAAGCAAAAGAAAAATCAGGATTTACCAAGCAAAGGACTAACAGAAATTTGAGTAGAAGAGAAATGTTGAGTTAAACAGGTGTTTTGAATGATCACTTTCATTAAAAGACAATCGATTACATAAGTGGTATCTAACAGTTTGGCTTCCCTAGGGCACATTGGAAACAGAATTGTCTTGGGTAACACATAAAATCCACTAATACTAACAATAGCTCATAAGCTATAACAAAAAAATGCCACAAAATATTAAATTTTAATTATTTGTATTGGGCTACATTCAAAGCCATCCCGGGCCACAGGTTGCTCAGGCCTGCCTTATATGAACCTCATTGGATATTTTACTTCTAAAACATTGGAAGAAAATTTTTAAAATTCGTTTTTATTGTTAGACTTATTGGGGTGACATCTGCTAGCAAGGATAACATAGGTATCATGCATACAATTCTACAGTGCATTGTCAACTTATTGTATAAGTTCACCACCCAGTGTGAGTTCTCTTTCCATCATCTTATATTTAGCTAAACCTCCGTCTTCCCACACACCCTCCCCTTTACCCCTCCCTAACACACTCATTCCCAAATAAACATTGAACTATTGGTTATGATCATGGGTTGGTTGTTTGTTTGCTCATTTCTTATCACTTTGTTACTTTCAGTTTTATATTCCGCACATGAATGAAGTCATACAGTTCTTTGTTTTTTCTCTCTGACTTATCTCACTAAGTATAATGCTCTTCACGTCCATCCACTGTGTTACAAATGACACTATTTCATCTTTTCCTAAAGCTGAGTAATATTCCATTGTGTATATGTACCAGGGCTTCTTTATCCAGTCATCTGTCACAGGGCATTTTGGTTGTTTCCATGTTATGTCCACTGTGAACAGCGCTGCAATGCACATTGGGGTACATAAGTCTTTCTGGACAAAGGTTTTCAGGTGTTTTGTGTAGACCCCCAGAAGAGGGATTGCTGGGTCAAATGGGAACTCCATTCCCAGTTTTCTGAGGAACCTCCACCCTGCCTTCCACAGTGGTTGTACCAGTTTTCATTCCCACCAGCTGTGTAGCATAGTCCCTTTTTCTCCACATCCTCTCCAGCATTTGTTATTTCTTGTCTTGTTGATAATAGCCATTCTAACAGGTGTGAGGTGATACCTCATTGTGATTTTGATTTCCATTTCCCTGATAGCTAATGCGGTTGAGCAGTTTTTCATGTGCCTGCTGGCCATCTATTCTTCTTCGTGGGAGAAGTGCCTGTTTAGTTCTTCTGCCCACTTTACAATTGGGTGATTTGTTTTTGTTATTAAATCTTATTAGTTCTTTATATATTTTAGATATTAGACCCTTATCTGATGCGTTATTTGCAAATATTTTCTCCCATTCAATTGGCTGTCTCTTTGCCTTGTTGATGGTTTCCTTTCCTGTGCAGAAGCTTTTTAGTTTCATAAAGTCCCATTCATTTGTTTTTGCTTTTACTTCCCTTGCCTTTGAGGTCAGGCTCATGAAGTCTTCCTTGAGTCGTAGGTCTAAAAGATTAGTACCATTGTTTTCTTCTATACAGTTTATTTTTGCAGGTCTGATATGAAGGTCTTTAATCCATTTCGAGTTAATTTTTGCATATGGAGAGAGTTCACAACTCAAGTACATTTTTTGCACATATTATTCCAGTTTTCCCAGCACCACTACTAAAGTGGCTGTCTTTTCCTCATTGTATATTTTTTGCTCCTTTATCGAAAATTATTTGTCCAAAAATTTGGGGGTTTATTTCTGGGTTTTCAGTTCTATTCCATTGGTCTATATTTCTATTCTTCTCCCAGTACCAAGCTTTTTTGACTATTGATGCTTTGTAATATCAATTGAAGTCAGGGAATGTAATGCCACCAGCCTTACGCTTTTTATGTAGTATTGCTTTGGCAATTCGAGGTCATTTGTGATTCCATGTAAATTTACCACTTCTTTTTTCTATTTCATGAAAGTGTGATTGTGGAATTTTCATGGGTATTGCTTGAAATATGTAGCTTGCTTTAGGCAGCACATCCATTTTAATAATGTGAAATTTTCCTATCCATGAACAGGGGATATATTTCCCCCTCTTAAAGTCTGTTTCAATTTCTTTCAAAAGTGTCTTATACTTTTCTGTGTATAAGTCTGACACTTTCTTCATTAACTTAATTCTCAGGTATTTCATTCATTTTGTTTTGGTAGCAAATGGAATTGATTCCCTCATTTCTTTTTCTGTGGATTTGTTGTTGGTATATAGGAATGTTGTTGAAATTTTTACATTTATTTTGTATCCTGCGAGTTTACTCTATTCGCTTATTGCTTCTAATAGTTTCCTGGTAGAATCTTTGGAATTTTTTATATAAGGCGTCATGTCATCGGCAAATAGTGACAATTTGACCTCTTCTTTCCAAATTTGGATAATTTTGATTCCTTTCTCTTGCCCGATTGCTGTGGCTAGATGTTCCATTACTATATTCAATAACAGTGGTGACAGGGTCATCCCTGTCTTATTCCTGATTTTAAGGAAATAGGCTTCAGCTTTCTCCCCATTGAGTATGATGTTACCCGAGGCCTTTTCATATATGGCCTTTATTATGTTTAGATGTTTTCTTTCTATACCTATTTTATTTAGTGTTTTGATCATAAATGGATGCTGTATCTTGTTGAAAGCTTTTGCTGCATTAATGGGAAATGGTCATACGTTCTTTATCTTTGATTTTGTTTATGTGGTGTATGAGATAGATTGATTTTCGTATATTGAATCCTACTTTTGCTCCTGGGATGAATCCCACTTGATCTTGATGTGTGATCTTTTTGCTGCATCGCTATATTCTGTTTGCTAATATTTTGTTTAGAACTTTGCATCTGAGTTCATCAGACATATTGGTCTATAGTTTTCTTTTTTGTGTTGTCTTTGTGTCTAATACTCTTTGGTATTAGAGTAATGTTGGCCTCCTAGAACGAGTTAGGAAGTATGGCTTCTTCTCTCATTTTTTGGAGGAGGCTGAGGAGGATAGGTGTGTATTATTCTTTGAATGCTTGGTAAAACTCACTGGTGAAACGATCTGGTCCATGCCTTTTGCCTTTAGGGAGATTATGGATAGTCATTTTAATCTCTTCACTATGAATTGGTCTATTTAGATTATCGAGATCTTCTTGGTTCAATCTAGGTAAGCTCTAAGGTTCTAGAAACTTGTCCATTTCTTCTAGGTTGTTAAATTTAGTGGCATAAAGTTCTTCAAAAGATTTTTATACTCCTATGTATTTCTGTGGTATCAGTGGTAATTTCTCCCCTTTCATTTCAATTTTGGATATTTGTGTCCTTTATTTCCATCCTTTGATTAGTCTCGCCAAGGTTTTGTCAATTTTGTTAACTTTCTCAAAGAACCAGCTCTTTGTAATATTCATTTTTTCTATTGTCCTCCTGTTTTCTAATTGGTATAGCACTGCTTTAATTTTTATTATTTCTTTCTTCTGCCGAATTTGGGGTTCATGTGCTCTTGTATTTCTAGTTCTTTAAGATGGTATGTTAAGTTGTTTCCTTGTGATTTTTCTTTCTTCTTAAGACAGGCATGTATTGATATAAATTTCCCTCTTTTCACTGCTTTCACTGTGTCCCAATAATTCTGGTATGTTGTGTTTTCCTTGTCAGAAATTTGTATATATTTTTTAATCTCATCTTTTATCATTCTTATATCCAGTCCTGTTTCAATGAGCTGTTCTTCATCTCCATGTATATGTGTTTTTTTCTGCTTTCCTTTTACAGTTGATCTCCAATTTCAAAGCATGGTGGTCTGAGGATACACATGGTATAATTTCAATATTCTTGAATTTTCTGAGGCTACCTTTGTGTCCCAGCATGTGGGATATCTCTGAGAATGTTCCATGTGCACTAGAAAAGAAGGAATAGTCTCCTTTTGCTGGATAAAGTGTCCTGCAAATATCAATTATGGCCAATTGCTGTAATGTGTCATTCAGTGCTGAAGTTTCCTTATTTATTTTCTGTTTGGATGATGTGTCCACGGCTGTTAGTGCGGTATTTAATTCTCCCAAAATCATTGTGTATTCATCAGTTTGTCCTTTCAAATCTGTTAGTAGTTTCTTTGCCTATTTTGGTGCATCCTGGTTAGGAGCATACATATTAATTAGTGTCAAGTAGTATTGTTGTTGTATTGTACCTTTTATCATTATGTAATGTCCATCCTTGTCTTTTACTATCCCTTTTAACCTGAAGTTTATTTCATTAGGTATAAGTATGGCAACTCCTGCTTTTCTCTGGTTACCATTTGTAGGATGTATTGTTCCCCATCCTTTCACCCTGAATCTGTGTGTGTCCTTTTGGCTGAGTTGGGTTTCTTAGAGACAGCACATAGATAGTTTCTTTTTTAGAATCCAGTCTGCTACTGTGTGTCTTTTTATTGGTGTTTTCGGTCCATTAACATTTAGAGTGATGATCGATATAGGAGGATTTCCTGTGACCATTCCTTATTTCTTTGTTTGATTTGATTTATTTTTGTTTCTTTCCTGTTGTCCCAACGTTGTTCCATTTTTCCTGACGCTTTTTTGCACGTCGAAGAGACTCCTTCAATATTTCTTGGAGTGCTGGCCTTGTCCTTGCAAATTCCCTCAGCTTCTGTGTGTCTGAGAAAGTCTTTATTCCACCTTCATATCAGAAAAATAACTTTATTCAATTAATTATTTTTGGCTATAAGTTACTCTCTTTTCAGTTTTTGTATATTGGATTCCACCCTCTTCAGGCTTGCTGCATTTCTGCTGACAAAGATAATGCCATCTTGATGGGGTTTCCTCTAAACGTTATAGTTCTTGTTTCCCTGGCTGACCTTAGAGTTGTCTATTTCTTATTAGTTTTGGATATCTTTAGTACCATGTGTCTTGAAGAAGATCTGTTAGGGTCCTGGTATCCAGGGGACCTGTTTTCTTCTTGAACTTGGGATTCCAGATCTTTCCCCAGGCTTTGAAATTTCTCATCTACCATTTGTTTGAGTGTGCACTCTGTAGAATGCTCTAACCCTTCTTCGATTTCTATTATCCTGATGCTGTTTGGTCTCATGGAGTCAGAAAGTTCATGGAGAATTCTTTCAATCCTTTCTCTTCTATATTCCATCCCTTCCTCTTTCTTAGCTGTTTCCATTTTCTGATCTTCAATATCACTAATTATTTCCTCCATGTGGTTGGCCCTGTTTCCTATGGCAGTATTTTGTTTCTCACTTATTTTATTGTAGTATTTATCTCTCACATTTCTATGTCAATCTTCCTGAGGGTTTGAAATTCTTTGTTAAATTGTTCCTTTTGTTCATGGAATTTTTTCTTTTTTCATGTCATTCATCTCCTTATTTATGCTGTTTATCTCAGCCATGGTGCTCTGCCAGTATGTTTTCATTTCCCTCAGAGCCTTTAGAATGGCTAGTTGAAATTCTCTCACTTATTCCAGAAATTTCTAGATCTAAGATGCTGTCTTGATAAATTTTCTGATATTTTTGAGGAGTTTTAGTTTTAAGGAATTCATCCTGTATGCTGGGTTCTTCCTCATTGACATGAGTGCGTTATGTTCAGTAGTAGTGCACCAAAGCCCAGATTGGTACTTTTGTGGAGTCTTGGTGTAGGGCAGACACAAGGTGGCACTGTGGGTGGCAAGTCTATTTTTTATTTCTGGATTCTGGCTACATTTGGAGTCAGTCATGGTCCCTTCCCTTCCTGCATTTTGTTGGTCGGGGAGGATGTAGGAAAGGAAAGATGCCAAGAAAAGGCACACTGGGACTACTCCTCCTTCTGCCCTATGCTGGGGAAGCTGGGTGATACGCGCCGAGGCTGCTCCTGCTGGCTGGGGCGAATGCTATCAAAACTGCCTTTCTTTCCAGGCCTGCTCCAGCGACCAAGTGTTGGGGCAGAGTCTGTGGACTCGAACAGCTTTTAGGAGCCAGGGCCATTCGAGCATGCTTACCCACAAGTCCGAAGCTGTTGTTTTGACTCCGCGGTCGAAAGGGAGCCAGTTTGTCTTTGCAGCGGGCGGTATGGGAACTGCAGTCCCATGCAGGAGCCACACGAGCAGCGCCAGCAGCAGGTCAACCTTCACAGCGGGCAGGAATGGAAGCTGCAGCCTTGTGCAGGAGTCGTGCGCTGTCCGCTTGGGAGCCGGTTAGCCCTTGCAGTGGGCGCAATCAAGAACTGCAGGCTGCGACCAGGATCCCCAGGCCTGCCCAGGAGCTGTGCGAGCCTGCGTTTTGATTCACAAGAGAGCCTAGAGCCACAAAGTTGTCTCTGAATTTCAGAGTCCTTGCTCTGCCCTGCTAACAATCAAACGCTACAGAGCCTGGCCCCCAAGCTTTATCCCCAACTCGCTGCTCCAAATTCCAGCTCCCCAACCCAGCTCCCTAATGACTCCCACAATTCTGCCACTTTGCTAGGGATTTTCCTCTTGTCACCGCTTGTCCTCTCCACATCCCATGCACTGCACTGCTCCTGGATGGTCACCCATGATCGAGTCCTTTGTGATCTGTCTTTGATCCCTCCCCTCTCTCCGACTCGCCCCCTTCTCTCCAAACTTCAGGTGTTTACTTGCAAGACATGGATTTCTCAGCTGCTGCTTTTGTCACTCAGAGTCCTCTTTCTTGGATCCTGGGGCCTTTCAATTGTGTTTTCTGGGAGAGGCTTTAGGGACCTCCTCTCCAGTCACCATCTTGCCCTCTAAACTCCAAGCATTGAAAAGATTTTTATGAACATCATCAAAATTAAAAGGATATATTTCATTTGTGGAACCAGCCACAGTTAGTCATGTAATGTGTTCTCATTTGGTTGTTGGATGCCACTGACTATTGACAGAATGTGAAAAGTTCATGAGGGATCTGAAAATCCAAGTTGGAAAGTTTTATTGAGAGAGAAGTATGGGCATGGCATATTAATATAGCAGGATCCAAGGCACACAGTTGCCCTGAACTTTGGGTTAGCTCTTCTTATACAGAAAACGTACAGGAAGATTCTTCAATATCAAGATATGGTCACCTGTAAAAAATCACAGGTAGATTCGGGCCACAGTAAACTTTTCCTTGCAGCTAGCCAAGCTCAGATAAGCTTATTTTCCAAGATCATGCTCACTGTAGACAGAGCAGTAGCCATATGAGATCTTTCATTTGTAGCTAACTAAGCTCAGTTGAACTTAGTTCCTGCTAGCCTCCTCAAGTTTATTTGTAGTAACTCTTTTGCGGTCTAATCACTATCATCTGCAGAAATTCACAGTTCCTTCTTTAGAACATGTGGGACACATAAAAACAATCACTATGCTGGATTTCATTTAACATCTAACTTTATTTCAACTTTCATCTGTAATGAAAACCTGGCACTATTACTGTGAAGAATCAAATTTCAATAAAAGAAGTGTGTCATCTTTTAGAATGTTCCTAAGAAAAAGCAAAAGAAAAATCAGGATTTACCAAGCAAAGGATTAACAGAACTTTGAGTAGAATAGAAGTGTTGAGTTAAACAGGTGTTTTCAATTCTCACTTTCACTAAAAGACAATCGTTTACGTGAGTAGTACCTAAAACTTTGGTTTCCCTGGGCCACATTGGAAATAGAATTGTCTTGGGTAACACATAAGATACTCTAGTACTAACAATAGTTCATAACCTATAACATAAAAATGCCACAAAATATTACATTTTAAGTATTTGTATTAGGCTATATTCAAAGCCATTCCGGGCCACAGGTTGGTCAGGTCTGCCTTATATGAAGCTCATTGGATATTTTACTTCTAAAACATTGGAAGAAAACTTTTTAAATTCCTTTTTATTGTTAGACTTATTGGGGTGACATCGGTTAGCAAGGATAACATAGGTATAATGCATACAATTCTACAGTGCAGTGTCAACTTATTGTATAATAAGTTCACAACCCAGTGTGAGTTCTCTTTCCATCACCTTATATTTAGTTTCTCCTCCGTCCTCCCACACCCCCTCCCCTTTATCCCCTCCCTAACCCACTCATTCTATAATAAGCATTGAACTATTGATTATATCCATGGGTTGTTTGTTTGTTTGTTAATTTCTTATTTCTTTGTTACTTCCTGTTTTATATTCCGCACATGAATGAAGTCATACAGTTCTTTGTTTTTTTTTGTCAGACTTATTTCACTAAGTATGATGATCTTCAGGTCCATCCTTTGGGTAGCAAATGACACTATTTCATCTTTTCTTAAAGCTGAGTAATATTCCATTGTGTATATGTACCACAGCATCTTTATCCAGTCATCTGTCTCAGGGAACTTTGGTTGTTTGATGTTATGTACATTGTGAACAGCGCTGCAATGAACATTGGGGTGTCTAAGTCTTTGTCACAAAGATTTTCAGGTGTTTTTGGTAGACCCCCAGAAGAGGGATTGCTGGGTCAAATGGTAACTGCATTCACGTTTTCTGAGGAACCTCCACACTGCCTTCACAGTGGTTGTACCAGTGTTCATTCCCACCAGCAGTGTAGCAGAGTTCCTTTTTCTCCAAATCCTCTGCAACATTTGTTATTTCTTTTCTTCTTGAGAATATCCATTCTAACAGGTGTGAGGTGATACCTCATTGTGATTTTGATTTGCATTTCCCTGATAGCTAATGAGGTTGAGCAGCATTTCATGTGTCTGCTGGCCATCTGTACTTCTTTGTGGGAGAAGTGCCTCTTTAGTTCTTCTGCCCAGTTTACAATTGTGTTGTTTGTTTTTGTGTTAATAAGTCTTATTTGTTCTTTATATATTTTAGATATTAGACCTTTATCTGATATGTTATTTGCCAATATTTTCTCCCATTCAGTTGGCTGTCTCTTTGCCTTATGGATGTTTTCCTTTCCTGTGCAGAAGCTTTTTAGTTTCATAAAATCCCATTCATTTGTTTTTGCTTTTACTTCCCTTGACTTAGAAATCAGGCTCATGAAGGCTTCCCTGAGTCTTAGGTCTATAAGTTAATACCAATGTTTTCTTCTATACAGTTTAGTGTTGCAGGTCTTATATGAACGTCTTTAATTTATTTCGAGTTAATTTTTGTATATGGAGAGAGTTCTCAGCTCAAGTACAATTTTGCACATATTATTCCAGTTTGCCCAGGACCACCTACTAAAGAGGAAGTCTTTTCCTCACTGAATAAATTTTGCTCCTTTATCGAAAATGATTTGTCCTTAAATTTCTGGGTTTATTTCTGGGTTTTCAGTTCTATTCCGTTGGTCTATATTTCTGTTCTTCTGCCAGTACCAAGCTGTTTTGATTATTGATGCTTTGTAATAGAAATTGAAGTCAGGGAATGTAATGCCACCAGCCTTACTCTTTTTATGTATTGCTTTGGCAATTCGAGGTCATTTGTGGTTCCATATAAATTTACTAATTCTTTTTTCTATTTCATGAAAGTGTGATTTTGGAATATTCATGGGTATTGCATGAAATATGTGGATTGCTTTAGGCATAACGTCCATTTTAACAAAGTGAAATTTTCCTATCCATGAACAGGTGATATTTTTCCTCCTCTTAAAATCTGTTTCTAGTTCTTTCAAAAGTGTCTTATACTTTTCTGTGTATAAGTCTGACACTTTCTTCATTAACTTAATTCTCAGGTATATCATTCATTTTGTTTTGATAGCAAATGGAATTGATTCCCTCATTTCTTTTTGTGTGGATTTGTTGTTTGTATATAGGAATGTTGTTGATTTTTTTACATTTATTTTTTATCCTGCGAATTTACTATAGTCATTTATTGCTTCTAATAGTTTCCTGGTAGAATCTTTGGAATTTTTTATATAAAGCGTCATATAATGGGCAAATAGTGACAATATGACCTCCTCTTTTCAAATTTGGACACCTTTGATTCCTTCCTTTTGCCCGATTCTTGTGGCTAGAAGTTCCATTACTATATTCAATAACAGTGGTATCAGGGTGCATCCCTGTCTTGTTCCTGATTTTAAGGGAACAGGCTTCAGCTTTTTCCCCATTGAGTATGATGTTAGCCGAGGCCTTGTCATATATGGCCTTTATTATGTTGAGATGTTTTCTTTCTAACCTATTTTATTTAGTGTTTTGATCATAAATGCATACTCTATCTTGTTGAAAGCTTTTTCTGCATCAATGGGAAATGGTCATATGTTCTTTATCTTTGCTTTTGTTTATGTGGTGTATCACATAGATTGATGTTCGTATGTTGAACCCTCCTTGTGCTCCTGGGATGAATCCCAATTCACCTTGATGTATGATCTTTTTGATGCATCACTATATTCTGTTAGCTATTATTTTGTTTCGAATTTTTGCATCTATGTTCATCAGAGATATTGGTCAATGGATTTCTTTCTTTGTATTGTCTTTGCCAGGCTTTGGTATTAGAATAATGTTGGCCTCCTAGAATGAGTTATGAGGTATTACTTCTCCTCAATTTTTTGGAGGAGTCTGAGGAGGATAGGTGTTTATTATTCTTTGAATGCTTCGTAAGACTCACTGGTGAAACAATCTGGTCCATGGCTTTTGCCTTTAGGGAGATTATGGATAGTCATTTTAATCTCTTCACTATGAATTTGTCTATATAGATTATCGAGATCTTGGTTCAATCTAGGTAAGCTATAAGGTTCTAGAAACTTGTCCATTTCTTCTAGGTTGATAAATTTAGTGGCATAAAGTTCTTCATAAGATTTTCTTATAATCATATGTGTTTCTGTGGTATCAGTGGTAATTTCTCCTCTTTCATTTCTAAATTTGGATATTTGTGTCCTTTCTTTCCATCCTTTGATTAGTCTCGCCAAGGTTTTGTCAATTTTGTTGACTTTCTCAAAGAACCAGCTCTTTGTAATATTCATTTTTTCTCTTGTCCTCCTGTTCTCTAATTGGTATAGCTCTCCTTTAGTTTTTATTATTTCTTTTCTTCTGCTGACTTTGGTGTTTGTGTGCTCTTGTATTCTAGTTCTTTAAGATTGTATGTTAAGTTGTTCCCCTGTGATTTTTCTTTTTTCTTAATACAGGCATGTATTGGTATAAATTTCCCTCTTTTCACTGCTTTCGCTGTGTCCCTATAATTCTGGTATGTTGTGTTTTCCTTGTCAGTACTTTGTATATATTTTTTAATCTTATCTTTCATTGTTTTTTTTTATCCTGTCCTGATTCAATGAGCTCTTCTTATTCTCCATGTGTATGTGTTTTTTACTTCTTTCTTTTTACAGTTGATCTCCACTTTCAAAGTATGGTGGTCTGAGGATACACATGGTATAATTTCAATATTCTTGAATTTGCTGAGGCTACTTTTGTGTCCCAGCATGTGGGATATCTCTGAGAATGTTCCATGTGCACTAGAAAAGAAGGAATAGTCTCCTTTTGCTGGATGAATTGTCCTGAAAATATCAATTATGGCCAATTATCATAATCTGTCATTCAGTGCTGATGTTTCCTTATTTATTTTCTTCTTGGATGATCTGTCCATGGCTGTTAGTGTGGTGTTTAATTCTTCCACAATGATTGTGTATTCATCAGTTTCTCCTTTCAAATCTGTTAGTAGTTTCTTTGTCTATTTTGTGGCATCCTGTTTAGGAGCATATATATTAATTAGTGTCAAGTATTATTGTTGTTGTATTGTGCCTTTTATCATTATGTAAGATCCGTCCTTGTCTTTTACTCTCCCTTTTATCCTGAAGTTTATGTCATTAGGTAAGTATGGCAACTCCTGCTTTTCTCTGGTTACCATTTGGTTGAAGTATTGTTTCCCATCTTTTCACTCTGAATCTGTGTTTGTCCTTATGGCTGAAGTGGGTTTCTTGGAGACAGCACATAGACAGATTCTGTTTTTGAATCTAGTCTGCTACTGTGTGTCTTTTTAATGCTGTTTTTGTTCCATTAACATTTAGAGTGATGATCGATATAGGAAGATTTCCTCTGACCATTCCTTATTTCTTTGTTTGATTTGTTTTATTTTTGTTTCTTCCCGTTGTCCCAACTTTGTTCCATTTTTCCTGACGTTTTTTTTCAGGTCAAAGAGACTCATTCAGTATTTCTTGGAGTCCTGGCCTTGTCCTGGAAAATATCCTCAGCTTCTGTGTGTCTGAGAAGGTCTTTAATCCACCTTCATATGTGAAAAATAATTTTGCTGGATAAATCATTCTTGGCTGTAAGTTACTCTCTTGTCAGTTTTTGTATATTGAATTCCTCCCTCTTCAGGTTTGCTGCATTTATGCTGAGAAAGATGATGCCATCCTGATGGGTTTTTCTCTGAAAGTTATGGTTCTTGTTTCCCTGGCTGCCTTGAGAGTTGTGTCCTTCTCTTTAGTTTTGGATATCTTTAGCACCATGTGTCTTGGAGAAGATCTGTTAGGGTCCAGGTATCCAGGGGACCTGTTTTCTTCATGATCTTGGGGTACCACATCTTTCTATATGTTTTGAAATTTCTCATCTACCATTTGTTTGAGTGTGCACTCTGTAGAATGCTCTAACCCTTCTTTGATTTCTATTATCCTGATGCTGTTTTGTCTCATGGAGTCAGTAAGTTTGTGCAGAATTCTTTCAATCCTTTCGGTTCTATATTCCCTCCCTTCCGCTTTCATAGCTGTTCCTTAGAATGTTCCTTAGAAAAAACAAAAGAAATATCAGGATTTACCAAGCATAGGACTAACAGAACTTTGAGTAGAATAGAAGTGTTGAGTTAAACAGGTGTTTTCAATTATCACTTTCAGTAAAGGGCAATCGTTTACACAAGTAGTATCTAAAACTTTGGCTTCCCAGGGCCACATTGGAAATAGAATTTTCTTGGATAATACATAAAATACACTTGTACTAAAAATAGCTCATAAGCTATAACAAAAAATGCCACAAAATATTACATTGTCAGTATTTGTATTGGGCTACATTCAAAGCCATCCTGGGCCACAGTTTAGTCAGGCCTTCCTTATATGAAGCTCATTGGATATTTCACTTCCAAAATATTGGAAGAAAACTTTTTAAATTCATTTTTACTGTAATACTTATTGGGGTGACATCTGTTAGCAAGAATAACATAGGTTTCAGGCATAAAATTCTACAGTGCATTGTCAACTTATTGTATAATAAGTTCACCACCCAGTGTGAGTTCTCTTTCCATCACCTTATATTTAGCTAACCTTCCGTCTTCCCGCACCCCTTCCCCTTTGTCCCCTCCCTAAACCACTTATTCCCAAATAAACATTGAACTATTGATTATGACCATGTGTTGGTTGGTTTTTTGTTCATTTCTTATCTCTTTGTTACTTTCAGTTTTATATTCCGCACATGAATGAAGTCATACAGTTCTTTGTTTTTTCTGTCTGACTTATTTCACTAAGTATGATGATGTTCAGATCCATCCATTGTGTTGCAAATGATATTATTTCATCTTTTCTTAAAGCTGAGTAATATTCCATTGTGTATTTGTACCTCAGCTTCTTTATCCACTCATCTGTTGCAGGCCATTTTGGTCATTTCCATGTTGTGTCCACTGTGAACAGCGCTACAATGAACATTGGGGTACATAAGTCTTTGTGGACAAAGGTTTTCAGGTGTTTTGGGTAGACACCCAGAAGAGGGATTGCTGGTTCAAATGGGAACTCCATTCCCAGTTTTCTGAAAAACCTATACCCTGCCTTCCACAGTGGTTGTACCAGTTTTCATTCCCACCAGCAGTGTACCAGTGACCCTTTTTCTCCACATCCTCTCCAGCATTTGTTATTTCTTGTCTTGTTGATAATAGCCATTCTAACAGGTGTGAGGTGATACCTCATTGTGATGTTGATTTGCATTTCCCTGATAGCTAATGAGGTTGAGCAGTTTTTCATATGTCTGCTGACCATCTGTTCTTCTTCGTGGGAGAAGTGCCTGTTTAGTTCTTCTGCCCAGTTTACAATTGTATTGTTTGTTTTTGTGTAATTAAATCTTATTAGTTCTTTATATACTTTAGATATTAGATCCTTATCTGATGCGTTATTTGCAAATATTTCCTCCCATTCAATTGGCTGTCTCTTTGCCTTGTTGATGGTTTATTTTCCTGTGCATAAGCTTTTTAGTTTGATAAAATCCCATTCATTTGTTTTTGCTTTTACTTCCCTTGCCTTTGAGGTAAGGTTCATGAAGTCTTCCTTGTGTCCTAGGTCTATAAATTTAATACCAATGTTTTCTTCTATACAGTTCATTGTTGCAGGTCTGATATGAAGGTCTTTAATCCATTTCGAGTTAATTTTTGTATATGGAGAGAGTTCAAAGCTCAAATACATTTTTTGCACATATTATTCCAGTTTTCCCAGCACCACCTACTAAAGAAGCTCTCTTTTCCTCATTGTATGATTTTTGCTCCTTTATCGAAAATTATTTGTCCATAAATTTGGGGGTTTATGTCTCGTTTTTCAGTTCTATTCCATTGGTGTATATTTCTGTTCTTCTGCCAGTACTATGGCGGGCCTGCTGCCACAAGTCCATCAGTACTTGAAGGAGGGTGTGGGAATGAATAAAGACTCCAACACGACTGCTGACGCTGTCGGTCTTCAGTGATGCTGAAGCCCCGAGTTTATTTCCCATCACCAATATATGCAGTTTGAGCACGTGCAGTTTAACAATGAAAATATACATTACCTCAGCGAATGTAAATGTTTAACTTTTACATAGAAACTATAATATCACTGAAACTCCTAAAAGTAATTATCCCATGACAGTATCTACTAATTACCCCGATTGCCATCAATCCTCTGTGTCCGGGTACTGGCCGTTCTCACCACATACCTCAGCAACTGGTGAGCACCCTCCAGGTGCAAGCAGAGACAATGCCTTAGTAGCAGAAACAGGTTAAGCATTAACCGAGACATTCTGTAAGGCTCTGAATTACCTGTAACTATGGCTTCTCACACAGTACCAAGTTCTTTTGAATATTGATGCTTTGTAATAGAATTTGAAGTCAGGGAATGCAATGCCACCAGCCTTACTCTTTTTATGTAGTATTGCTTTGGCAATTCGAGGTCATTTGTGGTTCCATATAAATTTACTAATTCTTTTATCTATTTCATGAAAGTGTGATTGTGGAATTTTCATGGATATTGCATGAAATATGTGGATTGCTTTAGGCATCACGTCCATTTTAACAATGTAAAATTTTCCTATCCATGAACAGGGGATATTTTTCCCCCTCTTAAAGTCTGTTTCAATTTCTTTCAAAAGTGTCTTATCCTTTTCTGTGTATAAGTCTGACACTTTCCGCATTAACTTAATTCTCAGGTATTTCATTCATTTTGTTTTGATAGCAAATGAATTGATTCCCTCATTTATTTTTCTGTGGATGTGTTTTTGGTATATAGGAATGCTGTTGAATTTTTTATATTTACTTTTTATCCTGCGAGTTTACTATATTTGTTTATTGCTTCTAACAGTTTCCTGGTAGAATCTTTGAAAATTTTTATATAAGGTGTCATGTCATCAGCAAATAGTGACAATTTGAACTCCTCTTTTCAAATACGGATAACTTTGATTCCTTTCTCTTGCCCGATTGCTGTGGCTAGAAGTTCCATTAATATATTCAATAACAGTGTTGACAGGGGGCATCCCTGTCTTGTTCCTGATTTTAAGGGAATAGGCTTCAGCTTTATCCCCATTTAGTAAGATGTTAGCCGAGACCTTTTCATATATGGCCTTTATTATGTTGAGATGCTTTCCTTCTACACCTATTTAATTTAGAGTTTTGATCATAAATGGATGCTGTATCTTGTTGAAAGCTTTTTCTGCATCCATGGAAATGGCCATACGTTCTTTATCTTTGATTTTGTTTATGTGGTGTATCACGTAGATTGATTTTCATACGTTGAACCGTCCTTGTGCTTCTGGGATGAATCCCAGTTGATCTTGCGGTATGATCTTTTAGATGCATCGCTATATTCTGTTTGCTAATATTTTGTTTAGAATTTTTGCATCTGTGTTCATCAGAGATATTGGTCTATAGTTTTCTTTCTTTGTGTTGTCTTTGCCAGGCCTTGGTATTTGAGTAATATTGGCATCATAGAACGAGTTAGGAAGTATTGCTTCTTTGTCAATATTTTGGAGGAATCTGAGAAGGATCAGTGTTTATTATTCTTTGAATGATTGGCAAAACTCACTGGTGAAACGATCTGGTCCATAGCTTTTGCCTTTATGGAGATTATGAATAGTCATTTTAATCTCTTCACTATGAATTGGTCTATTTAGATTATCGAGATCTTGGTTCAATCTAGGTAAGCTATCAGGTTCTAGAAACTTGTCCATTTCTTCTAGGTTGTTAAATTTAGTGACATAAAGTTCTTTATAAGATTTTCATATTATCCTAAGTATTTCTGTGGTATCAGTGGTAATTTCTACCCTTTCATTTCTAATTTTGGATATTTGTGTCCTTAATTTTCATCCTTGGATTAGTCTCGCCAAAGTTTTGTTAGTTTTGTTGACTTTTTCATAGAACCATCTCTTTGTAATATTCATTTTTTTCTATTGTCTTCCTGTTTTTTAATTGGTATAGCTTTGCTTTAATTTTTATTATTTCTTTTCTTCTGCTGACTTTGGGGTTTGTGTGCTCTTCTATTTCTAGTTCTTTAAGGTGGTATGTTAAGTTGTTTTATTGTGATTTTTCTTGTTTCTTAAGACAGGCCTGTATTGATATAAATTTCCCTCTTATCACTGATTTTGCTGTGTCCTAATATTTCTGGTATGTTGTGATTTCATTGTCAGTTATTTGTATATATTTTTTACTCTCATCTCTTATTGTTCTATCATCCAGTCCTTTTTAAATGAACTTTTCTTTATCTCCATGTATATGTGTTTTTTTCTGCTTTCCTTTTACATTTCATCTCCAATTTCAAAGCATGGTTGTCTGAGGATACACATGGTATAATATCAATCTTCTTGAATTTGCTGAGGCTACTTTTGTGTCTCAGCATGTGGGATATCTTTGATAATGTTCCATGTTTACTAGAAAAGAACAAATAGTCTCTTTTTGCTGAATGAAATGTCCTG
>PVJL010017659.1:0-17722 GCA_004026885.1 Lyroderma lyra
ACACAACAATGGTGGGCGTGAATGGCAAAACCACCAGACTGTGGCAGGGACGTCGCAGGCACCTCTGACCTCCTAATGAAGCATCACCGATGATTCAGCTGCAGCCCATCTGTCAAACGAACAGGCCACAATAAGCTTAACTCCCATGGTCCATTTGTTTCTTCCATGCTGACATGGTCGAAGCTTCCTGTCTTCCCTGCAGAAACAGGCATCTCCTTCCAAATTCCTCCATTGTTGTCAGCAGCGCCATCATCTTTCTAATCCCTCAAGATTATAAATTTGGAATAGTTTATTTCCACCTGCATTTTCCCAAACCACTCTATCATCATGTTTGGCTTATGCTTTTTTCACAAGGCCCAGCAGATCTTTTCCTTTCTGAGCTGTCGCTGTAATTAATATAAGCCCTAATGTGTCACATTTTGGGATTCCCACTGCTGACTTGTTCTCATACCTTTTTATCTCTTCTGTCTTCAAGTCATTATCAATATAGCTTAAAGGATATTCAACCTTTTTTCATGATTTCTCTCCATATCCAAAGAGCGTGTGTAACTTCCTCAAATTATTTAACATGGATGTATACTCATGTAGTATGTGCCAGGGCTTGTTGTAAGTGCTTTGCAAATGTTAACAACCTTCTTAGGTAAACACTATTATTGCCCCAGTTTTATAGATAAGGATACTGAGAGAGAAATCACTTGCCCAAGGTTATAAATCTAGGCAGTGTCAGAGCCAGGACTCAAAGCCACAGCATTCTGGCTCCAGGGTCCATACACAACCGATCAGGTACTTACTGACAACACTGATACAGAACACTAACATTGCCTCTCAATCAATGTCGGTCATCACCATCATCAACCTTTACCATTATCTTCCACACATTTGACTTCAAGTTAGTCCCATTTCTGAACTTCTGTGTGTCATTCTGTAGGAAGAGCCAATTAAGAAACATTTCATGAATGATGAGAAGATAGCATTTTGGGGAGATTTAAATAGAAAAATCATAGGAAATAAAATGGGGGTGGAGGGTGGGGTAAGTGATCTCTTTGTGAAAGATCTAGCTACCATGACAGGCTGATCTGCTCACAAATGCCCAAATCAGTGACTGTATCTATAACAGGCTCTCCAATGTTAATAACCTCAGTTTTTACAGCTCCCACTTTGACATACGTTCTTAGGGATCTTGGCAATAGGTAATTGTATGGCTGTACGAAGTCTTTTTCCCTGTGGACCAGGAACCAACCTCAGAAAGTGTCTACGTGTAACTCTTATCATCTTATAAGCTTTTTAAACCTCCAAGACTCTTCCTCAATGGTTGGAGTGGGAATTACCTCTGTTTGAAAGTATTGATTCCAAACTTCCAATGCCATCTCTTTAATATTTTTCTAGGATGACTATGCAGTCCTCATGCAAATAGGACCTTGATGTCCTGTCCCATGTCCTAAAACCCCCATGAGGGATACATTTTTGACTCACTATGCTTGAATATGTATTTTAGTTCAAAGACTTTGAGGATTATAAGTAACTCTTCCATTATTACCACACTGATGTGTATTTCGTATTCAGAAACCCTGTTCACATTCTTATTTACCTTCAAATAAACTAAATTTGGCTGTGGTCATGGATCTTTAGTAATTTGCCAATCCTTACCATAATTCTTTCCTAATTAATTTGCAAAGTAATTGCTTAAATGATCATTAGTACTTGCCTTATAAACACATTTTTATTGAATCTTTTAACCCAAATAGAATTACTAGGAGTGGTTTCAGTAAGCAATTACTGGATGAAGTGTGCAAAATGAACAACAATATAAAATGTTCCAAAATACAATTATTCAACTGAAGAAAATAAATGAAAAACTTCAAAAATATGTGGTTCTGTCACCATCTGGAGTGACTTACTATACTAAAATATAAAAACAACAGTATAGAATTCATTTACTGTTTTTTTCTGCAGACTAACTCAATGAGTAAAACATACAATAGGAACAGATTGTGGTTATTTGGTTGGAGTGAACATAAGCTTTTAAATTACTGCTTTTATTTTGATCCCAAAGGTAACTGACAGAAAATACTTCCACATTAATTCCTTGAAACTATTCCTTTGGAGGAACAACTTTATTGCATTGCACTTAAGACATAATATTAACATGATCCGCCCAACTGGATCAAACATGGTAGAGCCATTGACAGCAGATGAGTTGGTGGCATGAGATGGAAGCATGAAGGGGGCAGAAGGTGCTAAGAGTCAAATTCTCCTGGCCAAAATTTTTGCAAGCTTTATATATTTCTTATGATACTGTCTCAGGACTCAGAGCAAGGTGATAGCATTTGTCATCTTACATAGTTCTGCTTCTGGCTGGAATCTTAACCGTAACAGTCAGATAAGGCCCACCACACCCTAGGTATCTATCTTTTTTTGTTGTTTCTTTTGTTTGTTTGTTTTTTTCTTGTTTGTTTGTTTTTGTTAGGTTGTTGTTGGGGGGGGTTGTGTGTGTGTGTGTCTATCTTAAGTAATTTCTGCAGGGGATCTCAACAAAAGATTAATTAGGAATGCCAAAACCCATTTAAAAGCATCAATACTGCATAAAACTTGACATACATTTATTTGGGCATCAATAATCATTATTTAAACATTAATTTACACCACCTCTCATTTTAAAAGTGATATCATTTATATTATTAAAACATAAAATAAATGTGGAAAATTAGTAAGAGAAAATTAAGAGTGGGGAAATATTTGAAGGCAGGGACAACGTTAACAAATACAAATATGATGTATGGTTACCAGAAATAGTTAACAAAATTGTCTCTAAGTTTCCCAGGAGCCAGAGCAAAAAATATATATATATCAATACTATACATCTATAAAAGTCACACACTCCATAAACATAAAAACAGATCACTTTTCAGTGGAAACCCGGACTCTTGGTATTAAGACCTGAAAGGAATTTCTCCATAATTCCTCATAAGGGAAGTCTAGTAAAATTCAGTTTTCTCCATCCGATCTTCCTTAACAGCCCAGTACACATGCTCTTTCTTTTTTCCAGACTATTAACACGTTCATTTGTCTTTCATTTCCAAATATTTATCGGGTACGTGGCATTTGTGATAGAGGCTGGGGAACACAATTCTTGAGCTAAGCAGACACAATCTTCCTATGGAGTTTATCGTCTGGTAAGCCAGAGAAAGATACATTTTCCAAAAATCGCATAAAGACACACGGAATTATAATAGATACCGATAGTACAATACGTAAATGTACATCATTACAAATGATGATCAGTGCTGTAAGGAAAAACTGTGAGGTATGACGAAAAGAAGTGGCTTGACCTACTCTAAGAAGTCAGAGAAGGCATCCCTAAGGAAATAGTTTGCACTTGGGACTGCAAAAGGAGTAAGTACTATCTCATTTAATACTAGACTGTGCTGCATTTTCTTTTCTATTGTTTAAGGGGGAGGAAATTTATCTTGTGGATGCTGAGCTCCTCTAAACATAAATCATATCTTTTCTCTCTGTATTACCCATCCTGCCTGAACCATGTCAGGGACATTGTAGTACCCAAAGCAACTGCACGTAAAGGAGAATAGAATATATATGAAACACTACCACCAAAATGCTCAACAAGAAATTATAGCTCCTTTAACCTCAACTGTTAGTTTTAATTGAACTAAAAATGTTTTAATTGACAGGAAATTCAAATACATCTTCCAAGCACTTTATCATTATTACAAGTTTGGGGTGGGGGTGGGGGAATTGGAATTCCCCTGGAGAGAAACTTAAGCTGGAGAGCTGGAAAAACCCACGCTGTCTTACAAACTGGGCATTTCTTTTTATATGCTGTCTTTCTTCTGCTCAAGGTAACTGATATTTTAATATTCCCTCAGCAGCAGAGAACCAAGCAGCACCTGCAGACCTGTTCTCTTGTTCCTACCATAACAAATTGTTAATTATTCACAAATACAACCACATTGTTTTAACATGTCACTGAGATCACTTGAACCAGTCTCAACTTCTCTCTTCCCATCTCTCTTTCCCCACTACTTCTCCTCTTCCCCTCCCTTCTCTTTCTTTCCTACAACCCTTACACTCATCTCTCTCCCTTTCTAACCTAACTAACTCCCCTTCTCAGGATGCAAAACTAAAACCTGATAATCAGATGCTAGATAATGACTCAAAGCCCCTTGAAGTCAGTGATTATGTGCTTGGTGACTTCACCTCCAGACTGGAACTTTTTCTGATGGCAGTCACAGGAGATAGAGTGGGCCTTGGGGGGCACCTGTATGTTTGTAGGGGGCATATAAGGTGTAAGCAAAGCAAGCAGTGCTGGCAGAACAAAGAACTGGTATCCCTCTGCACGTGGGGCACAGCAAATAACAAGGGGAGATATAAATAATGAAACCAATAGGAATGGGCAAACCAAGATTGGAACTCAAAGAAAAAAGCCTCATCTGTCGCAGGGCACTTTGGTTGTTTCCATGTTTTGGCCACTGTGAACAGCGCTGCAATGAACATTGGGGTTGCTGTGGTACATATACACAATGGAATATTACTCAGCTGTAAGAAAAGATGAAATATTGCCATTTGCGACAAAATGGATGGACCTGGAGATCATCATGCTTAGTGAAATAAGCCAGACAGAGAAAACAAAGAACTGCATGATTTCACTCATATGTGGAATATAAAACTGAAAGCAAAGAAAAAAAGAAATGAACAAACAAATAACCCATGGACACAATCAATAGTTTAATGTTTATTTTGGGATGAGTGGGTTAGGGAGGGGAGAAAGGGGAGGGGGTGGGAGAGGAGGGAGGGAAGCTTAATATAAGGTGATGGAAAGAGAAGTCACATTAGGTGGTGAACTTATTATACAACAAGTTGACAATGCACTGTAGAACTGTATGCCTGAAACCTATGTAATCCTTGTAACAGATGTCACCCCAATAAGTCTAACAATAAAAATGAATTAAAAAAAAAAAAGAAGAAAAAAGCCTCAATGGGGAATGGGCAAGAGATAGCTGGGAGGTTGGGTTAGAAAACAAAATTTCAAGAAATTTCCAGAGACAAGGACAGAAGGGAGAGAGGTGTCTCAGGCTGTCTGGGAGGAGGACTGGTTATTGAGGGTCCTTTGCCTCCCCATACAACTTTTTTTTTCCAGCTTTATTGAGATACAATTGAAATACAACATTATGTAAGTTTAAGATATAGTGTGTTGATTCGATACTTGTATTACATTGCAAAACCATTGCCCCCATAGTGCTAGCTAACACTTCCTTCATGTCACATAACTACCATCAAAAAATTATGATAGAGTTGTGGGGATTAATTGCAGAGCTCTAGATTCAAATGACTCAAATTTGAATTGTGACCCTGCTTCTTAAGCTACGTGACCTTGGGCAAGTAAGCCTCATTGCCTAATCTATAAAATGGGGAGAATAATATAAATCTACAGTTGTGGTTGTCCAAAAAGTGGCAGCTCTTCTTATTTCTTCTTCCATTACTATTGTTAACAGTGTCTAGTTGGTACTAAACTTTGTTGTCGTTGACAATTTTTGTTTTGTTGTGGAAGTGATATATGTGCTATATATGATTAATCAGGAAAGTTTTCTCACAGGACAAAGTGCAGCCAATCAGCACAGACGTTCAACAACTTCTTTGACATACTACTAACATTAGCTGAATGCTAAAGAGCTCGCTTTAGCTTTGACAGTCTCCATATGGCCACAGAGCACTGTCTTGTGCTTATTTTCCGGATGTCCCCTTATTATACAATCAGATCTGCTTCATTCTTTGGGAGCTATAACCTGCCAATGGAAACATCAGCATCCCCTTCCCTCAGGCCAGCAAGTTATGCTGTGGAAAGGAAAACAGGCCTCTTGACCTGCACTTAGATGCAAGCTTGACTTTGGGCAGCCAGGAGCTCAGAGCTGGACTTCTGTGCAGATGGTCACTGGGCCAAGATCACATTTCTGATGCCATGGATTTCTATCCATAGAATGGCAAGAAAGATGACTGCATGTAATCTGCACTCTTTATGACCCTGACAATGTTAGGGCCACCCATGCCAATTTGGATGACTAGAGCATATGAGAAGAAACCTCAAATAAACCAAGCAGAGATGTCAAAATATTAGGATGGTGAGGTCCCATCGGGAATACTGTGTTGAATTTTGGAAGCCAAATTTTAAATGAATACCCTAAATTTGTGTCCTGAGGATAGCAACAAGATGAGAAAGATGAGGATTTATGAACACAGCACATAGATGTTACTAAATAAAGAGCTAAAAAAGCCACTTTACAAGCATCATCCCATGGAGTGTTCACCACAGCACCATAAGAGAACTAATGTGGTGCCCATGTAGCAGATGAAAACACAAATGCTGGAGTATTATACATAACTTTTCTAAAGTCACAGAGAAAAAGCTATAAAGATAGGTTGCAACCTCAGGTCTGTTTCACTGTGAAGGCTCTCCTCTTTACAATTACAGAGATTTGGAACATGACTTTTTCAGAAGGGGCTGGAAGCACTTGGAAATGGTTGAGATGAAGAAAATGTGACAAACACAAGGAATTCGTCTTTATTGCAGGAAAAGCATTTTGTTCTATTTAGCTACAGACCTTGATTCTAGGATGGACGGTTCTTAACAACAGATTTGACTTAACGAGAGTAGGAATTCTTTAACAACCAGAGCTGCCTCGCAGGGAGATGGACAGACTTAGCCAAGTTATGAGTAACTTAAAACATTCAAGAAGTAGCCCAATATTCTTCAGACAAGGATGTAGCAGAGGGACCCCTGAAGTAGGTGATGGCCAGACCATTAGTTCTAAGATCCTTTCAGTTTGAAGATGATGCAGTCCTTAGTCAGCATCTGCACAGTGTGTTGTCAGGTCACCGTCACCAGAATACACACGATAGGCTAGCTGTTGTGTAGAGCAGCATCGAAACGAAGACCCTTCTGATCTCAGTGATAGAAGGTCCAACTTAAATTGGCCTAAGCAGAAGAAGATAATAAAAGCATAGATAAATAAATCAGTGAGAACATATTGGCTCAAGCACTTGAACAGGGATGCAGATGTGGATGTGGTGAGAAATGCCACTGGCTCTAGGTGCACAAATGATGGCCTCAGGGGCTGATTTGCTTCTTTTCATCTTTCAGCTGTGCTCCATCACTCTGGAGTAACCCTCACACAGGCTCTCTTATAATATCTAATAACGGTAAAGTGGCTGCCTCCTGGGGGGCATCCTTCCAGCTGCATATCCCATAGGAAAAAAACAAAAAGCTGAGCAGAGTGTGTTTGTCTTAAGAGTTCCAATGAGTCTTGGGATTCACTTCGATAAACTGGCTTCGGTTATGTGTGTGCTGGAACTTACTACTATGTCCAGAAAAATGAGATGGCCTGTCAAATTCCCAGGAGCCCCACCCAGACCTTATGGACAGAAGTGGGGGAAGAGTGGATCCTTTTACTCAGTCAGTCAACATTACTGAGGGCCTACTATGTGAATATAGCATTGTGCTGAGCACCACGGAACATACAAGGATGACTTAAAAAGATCAAAGATGTTGTATATGACAACTAAAGACAGGAGGGTTCATTTGTACCGAATGACATTTAAGAAGTGGCTTATAATCATCATCTGCCTTGATGTAGGAAATCTTATGTTTCTTATGAAATCTGGGGAACCTCTCTCAGGTTCTCAGTCAGGGCAGTTTTACTCCGCAATCCTCACCCCCTGACATTTGACAATGTCTGGAGATATCTTTGGCTGTCTGGTAGGTAGAGCCTAGGTTCCCGGCAAACATCCTACAATACACAGGACAGTCCCTCACAACAAAGAATTACCCAGCCCAGAATGTCGATAGTGTTAAAGTTGGAAAACCCTGCTGTAATGGAAGACGCATACACAGGCATTTGCAGTGTCCAGAAGGCTCCCGGTTAGGGGTAAAGTTCTACGGTGTTGTGATATCCAATGCACAGCAGCACAGCTCCGAGAAGGGAACTAAGTGCCATATTCAGGTTGGAATAAAGGGGACAGTGCCAAGCCTGGCTTCTGTTTCATCCAAAGGCAGCACTAAGAATTGCTCACAGGTGGGGGTCACCTACACTCTCATCCTAATTAAACCACCCCAGAACTCACACCACATTACCTTCCAGCTTCCAGGCGTTTTGCCCAGCAGTCAGTAACCCAGAGTCACTAGGAAGTCATGCCTGCTAGAAACTAGCTGGATAGCTAATGAATTGCACAGGGTTTCTGTCAGACATATAACTTTAATTGGTCAAGAGACCTAACTTCATTTAAAAACTACTTGCTTGCATCCCAGATGGGTATTCCAGATGTCAAAGACAAAATCCTACTGATAATCTCAAAGTTGTGCCAAAAATATTTGCTGGAAGCATTCCAAGGAGTTGACTTCACATTCTTTACAGCAGACTAGAGTCGGCCAGTGGCCGTGTTAAGATTATTAATTGAATTTGTGCTGCACAGCCAACCTCACAGTCTAGAAACTTCATCAGCCCACAGGGAAACTCTGCCTTTGGCAAGTTTGAAGCAGACTGAAGCACAGAATATGAAACGATGTGACTGAAAGTGTGGGCAGCGTTTGAGCCAGAGGCCAGCTCTATTGAGAGAAAATGGGTTTTGCAAGGCTACCTATGCACCTGGAATCCGAGGTTCGGGGGTCTTGCAGGACTGCCCGGAACTTAGTGAACGGGGACACTGCTCAGGATGTGGTCTCTGGCTGGCTAAGGGGAAGGAGGAAAGCAGCATGGAGGTCAGCAACATTGTTTTGCAATTAAGAAGTTTCACCCCCTGTTGTTTGGGGATATAAAATAAACCCGCTGTAGACCTGAAGGGTCTCTGTGTCTCCATCAGAGAGGGACCCACCCGGTCCCAGCTGTGCTATGTCTGTGTGTGTGTCTGTGTGTTTTTCTTAATTCCCCATCACCTCCTCTCTGTTCCGTTCTCCCCGTGCTGGTCGTGGGGAATGGAAGTATATTATTTCAAACCAATGGAGTCTTCTTTGTCTTCCTACCTCATTTTGAATGTGTCAAATCCTGCCATAATAAACCTAATCCATCAATAGTCAAATATCATCACTTTTAGCCCATGTCTATTCCAAACCCCCAACACAATAATTTTATTTATTTGATTTTGTCAACAGAGAAAAAAAATCAACAGTTTGATTAAAAAATTACATTGATTTGACTTCATCTTGATTGTACATTTGAACTACTGTGGAGCCTCTGTAGTGCCCAGACCACTCCCTGGATGAATTATGTAAGAATCTCTGGAGGTGAAATCCAGAAATTAGTATTTTTAAAGCTCTCCTGGTGATTCTAAAGTCCTTCCACTTAGAAGTCCATACTTCATACTTCATGGTCTGGCCATCACACGTGACTTACAGAGGCTTAGACGGAGCATGACCTGAGCCTTACCACCAATGACAGAAGAAAGAGGAAGGAAAGGAGGGAGGGAGGGAGGGAGAGAGGGAAGGAGAAGAAAAACCATTTCAGACCATTGCCATGGGTTCATTATACTTGGAATTTGGGTTTCGTTTATGTCTAAGTCCCTCATTATTAACAATAAAAATGTAGCTGTTCAGTTCTCTTGTGCAGCAATAACTGCAATGTAAATGTGGTTTCCTACTGTTTGGACAATTGGAAAAGAAAATCATGAACATTTCAAGCCAGATAGTGTGGCCAGTGCCAAGTCTAGTAATACTATTCATTTTCCCATGTTAATATAAATATTCAGTGACCGGCAACTGCATGGTGGTAAAGGGCAGAGACTTCACAATTTCATGCTAGTCAATTTAGGGAAGCACGATTACTTCTATGCATTTATGCTAGCCTTAAAATAGACTCCAACTCTATTATGGATCATTGGCTTCTCTTGGGTCATTAGAGCCAAAAGATACCACTCACCTCGCTAAGCTCAGATCTGCCTAAAAATTTGGGACATAAAAAGACAGGGTAAACTACTTTCCTTCCTGGTGCTGGAGAGTTCTCCAGCAATTAGTCTTTCTGCAGGAATGAAAACTTCATAAATTCTGCCTGAGAGTTATGTTTTTCCAACCTAAGGTTTCTAATATTGTTTCTTGAATTTATGACCAGCTAGAGATAATATATGTTTGGAGTTTGTATACATGCCAGATGTCTATCCATTTCACATGCAGGCCCCATTTTTCTTGGGAGAGGTATGCTTCTCACAGCCTCTGATATGATCTCATCATAAAAGACTGTTACTAAATTACTCGTGCCACTTCCAGTGGTGACAGGAAGGTTAGATACCATCTTCAGTAGTGAGGGAAAGTAGATGGCAGAGTAGACACAAAGACAGTGTGGCAGAGGGTCTGCCCAGCGGAGACCTTGAATCCACAGTAGGCCTTGTGTGTACACTCTTGGCTTATCTCCCAATCATGGAATCCAGTCACAAAGATGAATGGGCGAGATGCTCATTATGTCAGTTTAATGTATACCCCATTAGCCATCTATAGTGCCTCTAGTGTACTACGAATTAATATTTTTATAAATCCTGAATTTCTTGTAAATAACATCATTACATTGCATTGTTCCTTCGGAAGTCAAGAGTGTTAATATATTAAATGTAAACATTTAAAATATACTACAATTTTTAGAAACATGTTCTGATATGTCTTTTTTTTCTTTTATAATAAACTCAAAACTGGGGAAGTGGTCAACGTCTCCCTCAGGGTCTGAGAGGCCATGGTAAAAGGGTGTGTGTGAGGAGGTCAGCAGAGCCCGCGTGGAGGGACAGAAGTACTCACTGTGGCCTCTATTCTCTGAAGCAGCTCAGCTGAAGGAAGTGGGGGTGGCTCTTTGATCTCCCACTTGACAACAGACCCACATTTGGCTGTCTCTGGAGCTGGCATAAAGCAGAGACCAGATAGCATTTGAGTGGTTCTTGTCCAACAGAATGCAGACAGATGGGCCTGCTGGGGGAAGAGGTGCCCCCAGCAGAGAGGACTGCTGGAATAACCAGCCACTTTTGGGCTGCTGTTTCACACTTTCCCTTCTGAACAACCAGAGGCTGAGTTCAAAGGATGCACATGAATAGGCCCTGGTCCCACTGCTGAGCACTCATGTGCCATATTCTGAGAATTTGGATGTGCCTTAGATCTTGACTTGAAGGCTTTTAAACATGTACCTATGGGTTCATTTTCAGATGGTAATTGTACAGTGGAAAGTTTTTTTTCAATGTTCCAGCAACCTGGGTGAGGTGTTATTGCTGCTAGGAAGAGCAGAGTGCAGGTGGTTAGGCTAAATAAGGAAAAATAAGCAGTTCTAAGCATGTTATAATAATGGAGCCAAGGATGCTGTTTTAGTTTCCTATTACATCTGTAAGAAATTACCACACAGAGCTTAAAGCAACACAAATTAGTATCTTACAGCTCTAGACGTCAGAATTCCAAAATCAGTCTCACAGTGCCAGCAGGGTGGCATTCCTTCAGAGGCTCCGGGGAAGAATCTGTCTCCTTGTCTTTCCCAGTCTCTAGATGCTGTTCACATCCCTTGGCTTGGGGCCCTTTTCCTCCATCCTCAAAGCTACGACAGCAAGGCTAGTCCATCTCACATAGCACCTCACTGGTTTTGTCTTCTGATTCCCTCCTCTACATTTAAGGGCCCTTGTGATTACTCTGAACCCACAGAGTTATTAAACAGATAACCCTGTTTAATCTCCTGGTTTAAAGTCAGCTAACTAGGGACCTTTATTTCATTTGCAACAGTAGACACAAGTAAAGAAGGCAGTGTGATAAGTAACACGATGGATGTGTTTATAAAGAAAATGGAATGGCTTACTCAGCTTGGGTGGGACAGGGAAGTCCTCATATTGAAGACTGTTTAATCCAGGAATCTCACTTGTTTCCACCATTTTCCTGACAATCATGTTAGAGCTGCAAAACAACAACAATAAAAGTGGACAAATAAGCTAATATGAATAGCATCCTCACAATTGCTAATGTTAATTGAGCACTTACTGCATATCAGGTACTGTTCTAGGATGCTTTACTTATATTAACTCATTTCACCTTTGCAACAATCCAATGAGATAAGTACTATTTTCTCTATTTAGTAGAGAAGAAAACTGAGTCTTAGAGTTTGCATAACTTGCCAAAGTTCACAGTCTTACAAAATATTTTTGCTCTTTCTCCTTCTGGTGGCTGAATTAGACATTGGTGTGGCAAAAAGACAGGCAGAAAAAGGTAATAATAGCAATGGTAATAGAAACTATTAGTTTAATGGTTACCTGGGAGCAAGCGGGGGTGGGAGAAGTAGAAGAGAGTGGGCAAGGAGGAAGGGGGAGTCAAATATATGGTGATGGAAAGAGAACTGACATTGGGTGGTGAATACATAATGCAACACAAAAAGGATGCAATGTAAAATTATACACCTGGAACCTACGTAATTCTTAACCAATGTCACCCCAGTAAGTCTAACAATAAAAAAGGAAGAAACTCTTTATGGAGTGATTTCTCTTTACCAGGTGCATTATTAAGTGGTCTGCATACATTAACTCATTTAATCCCATCAATATAATCCTCAGATATAATTATTATTCCCATTTTACTAACAACTACTTTTGACCCTTGAACAAAGCAGTGGTTAGGGGCACTGCATTGACCACCACCACCCCCAACTCCTCCACCCTTGCCCAGTTGAAAATCTGAGTATAACTTTTGATCCTCAAAAATTTAATTACTAATAGCCTACTATTGACCAGAGAGAGCCTTAATGATAAACATAAAGTCAATTAACACATATTTTGTACATTATATATATTATATACTGTATTCTTATAATAAAGTAAGCTTAGAGGAAAGAAAATGTTATTAAGAAAACCATAATGAGAGGAGATAGGGCAAGATGGCGATTGGAAAGGAGGTCCCTAAAGCCTCTCCCAGAAAACACAATTGAATAGGCACCCAGGAGCCAAGAAAGAGCACCCTGAGTGACAAAACGGTAAACATCTGAAGGTTGGAGAGAAAGTGGGGAGCGGGAGAGAGGGAAGGGAGCAGAGATGGACTGCAACAGGACACGATTGCTGCTGACTATCTGGAGCAGCACAGTGCATGGGAGGGGAGATACCGTGGAGGAGCTGGGTTTTGGAGCCACGTGCTGGGGATGGAGTTTGGGAGCCAGCCTCTGGAACTTTTAAGTGCTAGAAGGGCTGAGCGAGGACTCTGAACTATAGAGATGACACCCCAGCTCTAGGCCCCCTGGGGACCTACACAGGGCTGCAGTTCCTGTTCCCGGACTGCTATAAAGGCGACCTGGCTCCTACACAGGGCTGCAGTTCCTGTTCCCGGCATGCTGCAAAGGTGACCCTGCTGTCTCAGGTCAGGCCCACAGCTTTGGACTTATGGAGCTTGCACTTGCTTGTGCACCCCAGGGTTCTGAAAGCAGAGTGAGCCCGTAGATGGCCAGATGCTGAATCAGGGCTGGGAAGAAAGGCAGATTTGACAGCATTCACCCACCCAGCAGAAACAATCCTCCGCCCAGTTACCCTAGCAAAGGGCAGAAGGCAGAGCCTCCTTAGGAGCGCCTTTTGTTGGCCTCTCCCAGGAATATATGCGCATAGCCTCCAAACGCAGTAGGAGATCAGAAACAAGAAATAAACAACCCCCCTCTCTCCCAAAACTTGACCCCCAGTGCCACCTAGTGTCTGCCCTACAGCAACATACCACAAAAGTAATAATCTGGACACTGAACACAAAACCCTCATGTCAAAGAGGAAGAACCGAGGACACAGGATGAATTCCTGAAAAACTAAAACTGCTCAGAAAGAACATGAAATTTATCCAGAAGATAGCTTCCTAGACCTGGAAATATATGAGCTAAGTGACAGAGAATTTAAAGTAGCCATTCTAAAAGTTCTGAGAGAAATGAAATCATACTGGCAGAGCACCATGGTTGAGATGCACAACATACAAAAAAGAGATGAATGACATAAAAAAGTAACTCAGTGAACAAAAAAAAATTTAACAAAGAAATTTAGAACATAAGGAAGATTGAGATAGAAATGTGAGAAATAAATAATACAATAAAAGAAGTGAGAAATGAAATAACTGCTATAGGAAATAGGGC
Organism: Lyroderma lyra; assembly: GCA_004026885.1. Taxonomy (NCBI): domain Eukaryota; kingdom Metazoa; phylum Chordata; class Mammalia; order Chiroptera; family Megadermatidae; genus Lyroderma; species Lyroderma lyra. The sequence continues at coordinate 14,103 of PVJL010017659.1, forward strand.
CAACAGATGGAGGAAAGAATTACTGATATCGAAGATCAGAACATGGAAACAGCTAAGAAAGAGGAAGAAAGGGAATACAGAACCAAAAGGATTGAAAGAACTTTACAAGAACTATCTGACTCCATGAGACAAAACAACATCAGGATAATAGGGACAAAAGAAGGGGTAGAGCATTCTACAGAGAGCATACTCAAACAAATAGTAGATAAAAACTTTCCAAACCTATGGAAAGATCTGGAACCCCAAGTTCAAGAAGAAAACAGGTCCCCTAGATACCTGGACCCTAACAGATCTTCTCCAAAACACATGGTACGAAAGGTGTCCAAAAGTAAAGACAAAGGGACAATTATCAAGGCAGCCAGGGAAAAAAGAACTATAACCTTTAGAGAAAAACCCATCAGACTAGTGTCAGATTTTGCAGCAGAAACTCTACAAGCCAGGAGAGAGTGGAATCCAATATTCAAAAATTTAAAAGAGAGGAACTTACAGCCAAGAATAAATTATCCAGCAAAATTATCTTTCAGATATGAAGGTGGAATAAAGACCTTCTCAGACACACAGAAGCTGAGGGAATTTGCCAGCACAAGGCCAGCACTCCAAGAAATACTGAAGGATGCTCTTCAACCTGAAACAAAACATCAGGAAAAATGGAACAAAGATGGGGCAATAAGAAAGAAACAAAAATAAAAGAAAAACAAACAAAGAAATAATTAATGGCCACAGGAAATCCTCACATATCAATCATCACTCTAAATATTAATGAACTGAACTCACCAATAAAAAGACACAGAGTAGCAGACTGGATTCAAAAACAGAACCCATCCATATGCTGTCCCCAAGAAACACACCTCAGCCATGAGGACAAACACAGACTCAGAGTGAAAGGATGGGAAACAATACTTCAAGCAAATGGTAACCAGAGAAAAGTAGAAGTTGCCATACTGATATCTAATGAAATAAACTTCAGGTTAAAAAAGATAGTAAAAGACAAAGATGGACATTACATAATAATAAAAGGCACAATGCAACAAGAAGAGTTGACATTAATTAATATGTATGCTCCCAACCAGGATGCACCAAAATACACAAAGAAACTACTAACAGATTTGAAAGGAGAAACTGATGAACACACAATCATAGTGGGAGACTTAAACACCCCACTAACAGCCATGGACAGATCATCCAAACAGAAAATAAATGAGGAAATATCAGCTCTAAAGGACACATTACAGCAATTGGACATAATTGGCATTTACAGGACACTTCATCCAGCAAAAAGAGACTATTCCTTCTTTTCTAGTACACATGGAACATTCTCAAGGATAGACCACATGCTAGGACACAAAAGTAGCCTCAGCAAATTGAAGAAGATCGAAATCATACCAAGTGTATTCTCAGACCACAAAGCTTTAAAATTGGAGATCAACTGTAAAAGGAAAACAGGAAAAAACACATATACATGGAGATTAAACAATAGCTTATTTTAAAAGGACTGGATAAAAGAACAAATAAAAGATGAGATTAAAAAACATATAGAAACTAATGACAATGAAAATACAATGTATCAGAATTATTGGGACACAGTGAAAGTAGTAATGAGAGAGAAATTTATATCACTACAGGCCTATCTTAAGAAACAAGAAAAATCACAAGCAAACATCTTAGCATCCCATCTTAAAGGACTAGAAAAAGAAGAGCCAACAAAACCCAAAGTCAGCAGAAGGAAAGAAATAATAAAAATTAAAGCAAGCTAAACCAATTAGAGAACAGAAGGACAATAGAAAAAAAATTAATATTATGAAGAGTTGGTTCTTTGAGAAAGTCAACAAAATTGACAAACCCCTGACTAGACTAATGAAAGGATTAAAGGAAAGAACATAAATATCCAAAATTAGAAATGTAAGGGGAGAAATAACCACTGATACCACAGAAATACAAAGGATTATAAGAAAATATTATGAAGGACTTTATGCCATAAAATTAACAACCTAGAAGAAATGGACAAGTTTCTAGAAACTTACAGCCTACCTAGACTGAACCAAGAAGAAATGGATAATCTAAATAGACCATCAACAGCAAAGAGATTAAAATGACTATCCATAATCTCCCTTAAAATCCCTGGACCAGATGGTTTCACCAACGAGTTCTACCAAGCATTCAAAGAAGAATTAACGCCTATCCTCCCCAGACTCTTCCAAAAAATTGAAGAGGAAGCAATACTTCCTAACTCGTTCTATGAGGCCAACATTACTCTAATACCAAAGCCTGGCAAACACAACACAAAGAAAGATAAGTATAGACCAATATCTCTGATAAACACAGATGCAAAAATTCTAAACAAAATATTAGCAAACAGAATACAACAATGCATCAAAAAGATCATACATCAAGATCAAGTGGGATTCATCCCAGGAGCACAAGGATGGTTCAACACACGAAAATCAATCAATGTGATACATCATATAAACAAAATCAAAGTTAAAGACCATATGGTCTTTTCAATTGATGCAAAAAAAAGCTTTTGACAAGATACAACATCCATTTATGATCAAAATACTAAATAAAATAGGTATAGAAGGAAAGTATCTCAACATAATAAAGGCCATATATGACAAGCCCTCGGCTAACATCATACTGAATGGGGAAAAGCTGAAGCCTATTCCCCTAAAATCAGGAACAAGACAGGGATGCCCCCTGTCACCACGGCTATTTAATATAGTACTGGAAGTTCTAGCCACAGCAATCAGGCAAGAGAAAGGAATCAAAGGTATCCAAATTGGGAAAGAAGAGGTCAAATTGTCACTATTTGCGGATGACATGATCCTTTATATAAAAAATTCCAAAGATTCCACCAGGAATCTATTAGAAACAATAAACAAATATAGTAAAGTCGCAGGATACAAAACCAATGTAAAAAAATCAACAGCATTCCTATATACAAACAACGAATCCACAGCAAAAGAAATGAGGGAGTCAATTCCCTTTGCTATCACAACAAAAAGAATGAAATACCGGGGAATTAACTTAATGAAGAACGTGGCAGACTTATACATAGAAAACTATAAGACACTTTTGAAAGAATTTGGAACAGACTTTAAGAGGTGGAAAAATATCCCCTATTCATGGATAGGAAGACTTAACATTGTTAAAATGGCTATTCTGCCCAAAGCAATCTACAGATTTAATGCAATACCCATCAAAATCCCACAATCATACTTTCATGAAATAGATAAAAGAATTATCAGATTTATATGGAACCATAAAAGACCTCGAATTGCCAAAGCAATACTACATAAAAAGAATAAGGCTGGTGGCATTACATTCCCTGACTTCAATTTATATTACAAAGCATCAATAGTCAAAACAGCTTGGTACTGGCAGAAGAACAGAAATAGAGACCAATGGAATAGAACTGAAAACTCAGAAATAAACCCACAAATTTATGGACAAATAATTTTCAATAAAGGAGCAAAAAACATACAATGGGGAAAAGACAGCCTCTTTAGTAGGTGGTGCTGGGAAAACTGGAAAAACATATGCAAAAGAATGAACCTGAGCTATGAACTCTCTCCATATACAAAAATTAACTCAAAATGGATTAAAGACCTTCATATCAGACC
>PVJL010017660.1:0-17720 GCA_004026885.1 Lyroderma lyra
TGCAGCCCCATGCAGAAGCCGCACGTGCATCGCCAGCAGCAGGTCAACCTTCACAGCGGGCAGGAATGGAAGCTGCAGCCTAGTGCAGGGGTCGTGCGCTCTCAGCTTTGCGACCGGCTTGCCCCCGCTGTGGGCAGCAACTAAAAACTGAAGGCTGCGACCAGGAATCCCAGGCCTGTGCAGGAGCCGAGCGGGCCTGCGTTGTGTTTCCCAAGAGAGCCAAGAGCCATAAGGTCGTCTCTGCAGTTCAGAGTCCTTCCTCTGCCCTGCTAACACTCAAAAGTTACAGAGGCTGGCTCCCATGTTCTGTCACCAACTCGCCGCTGTACATTCCAGCTCCACAGCCCAGTTCCCCAACGACTCCCACTGTTCTGCCACTTTGCTAGGGCTTTTCCTCTTATCACCTCTTGTCCTCTCCCCCTCCAATGCACTGCCCTGCTCCTGGATGGTCACCCACTATCGGGACCTGTTGCGATCTGTCTTTGATCCCTCCACTCTCTCCAACTCGCACCCTTCTCTCCAACCTTCAGGTGTTTACTTGCAATACATGGATTCCTCAGCTGCTGTTTTTGTCACTCAGAGGCACTTTCTTGGATCCTGGGGGCTGTTCAATTGTGTTTTCTGGGAGAGGCTTTAGGGACCTCCTCTCAAGTCACCATCTTGCTGTCCATCCTTCAAGAATTGAGGAGATTTTTAGGAACATCAACAAAATTAAAAGGTTATATTTAATTTGTGGAACCAGCAACGGTCATGTAATGTTTTCCTTTCCGGTTATTGGATGCGCCTGACTATTCAGAGAATGTGAAAAGTTCGTGAGGAATCTGAAAATCCAAGTTGGAATGTTTGATCCAAAGAGAGAAGTATGGGCATGGCAGATTAATGGAGCAGGGTCCAAGGCACACAGTTGTCCTGAACTTTGGGTTAGCTCTTCTTATACAGAAAATGTACAGGCAAATTCTACAATATCAAGATGGGGTCACCTGTAAAAAATCTCAGGTAGAATCAGGCCACAGTAAACTTTTCCTTGGAGCTAGCCAAGCTCAGGTAAGCTTGTTTTCCAAGATCAGGCTCACTGTAAACAGAGCTGTAGCCATATGAGTTCTTTTATTCATAGCTAACTAAGCTCAGCACAAATTGATTCGTGCTAGCACCCTCAAGTTTATTTGTATTAACTCTTTTGCTGTCTAATCATTATCATCTGCACAAATTCACAGTTCCTTTTTCAGAGCATGTGGGACACATAAAAACAATCATGTGCTGGATTTCATTTAACATCTAACTTTAATTCAACTTTCAAATTTCAATAAAACCTGGCACTATTACTGTGAAGAATCAAATTTCAATAAAATAAGTGTGTCATGTTTTAGAATTTTCCTAAGAAATGGCAAAAGAAAAATCAGGATTTACCAAGCAAAGGAATAACAGAACTTTGAGTAGAATAGAAGTGTTGAGTTAAACAGGTGTTTTGAATTATCACTTTCACTAAAGGACAATCGTTTACGTGTGTGGTATCTAACACTTTGGCTTCCCTGGGCCACATTGGAAATGGAAATGTCTTGGTTAACCCATAAAATGCACTAATACTAACAATAGCTCATAAGCTCCAACTAAAATATGCCCCAAAATATTACATTTTAACCATTTGTATTGGGCTACATTCAAAGCCATCCTGGGCTACATGTTGTTCAGGCCTGCTTTCTATGAAGCTCATTGGATATTTTACTTCTAAAACATTGGAAGAAAATTTTTAAATTCATTTTTATTGTTAGACTTCTTGGGGTGACATCTGTTAGCATGGAAAACATAGGTTTCATGCATACAATTCTACAGTGCATTGTCAACTTATTGTGTAATAAGTTCAACACCCAGTGTGATTTCTCTTTCCATTACCATATATTTAGCTTCCCCTCTGTCCTCCGACACCCCTTCCTCTTTTTTTCCTCCCTAATCCACTCATTCCCAAATATACATTTAACTATTGATTATGTGCATGGGGTGGTTATTTGTTTCTTCATTTCTTATCTCTTTGTTACTTTCAGTTTTATATTCCGCATATGAGTGAAGTCATACACTTCTTTGTTTTTTCTGCCTGACTTATTTCCCTAAGTATGATGATCTTCAGGTCCATCCATTTTTTTCAAATGAAACTATTTCATCTTTTCTTAGAGCTGAGTAATATTCCATTGTGTATATATAACACAGCTTCTTTATCCAGTCATCGGTCGCAGTGCACTTCCCCTGTTTCCATGGTATGTCCACTGTGAACTGCGCTGCCCTGAACATTGCGGTACTTAAGTCTTTGTGGACAAAGATTTTCAGTTTTTTTTGGGTAAACCCCCCAGAAGAGGGATTGCTTGGTCAAATGGTAACTCCATTGCCAGTTTTCTGAGGAACCTCCACATTGCCTTCAACAGTGGTTGCACCAGTTTTCATTCGCACCAGCAGTGTACCAGAGTCTCTTTTTCTCCACATCCTCTCCAACACTTGTTATTTTTTCTCTTGTTGATAATAGCCATTCTAACAGGTGTGAGTTGATAACTCAATGTAATTTTCATTTGCATTTCCCTGATAGTTAATGAGGTTGAGCATTTTTTCATGTGTCTGTTGGCCATTTGTAATTCTTCGTGGAAGAAGTGCCTGTTTAGTTCTTCTGCCCATTTTAAAACTGGGTTGTTTGTTTTTTTGTTATTAAGTGTTATTAGTTCTTTATCTATTTTAGATATTAGACCTTTATCTGATGCGTCAACTGCAAATAATTCTCCCGTTCTATTGGCTGTCTCTTTGCTTTGTTGATGGTTTCTTTTCCTGTGCAGAAGCTTTTTAGTTTGATAAAATCCCAATCATTTATTTTTTCTTTTACTTCCTTCGCTTTTGAAGTCAGGTTCACGAAGTCTTCCTTCAGTCCTAGGTCTATAAGTTTAGTACCAATGTTTACTTCTATACAGTTTATTGTTGCAGGTATGATATGAAGGTCTTTAATCCATTTCGAGTTAATTTTTGTATATGGAGAGAGTTCACAGCTCAAGTTCATTTTTTCATATATGAGTCCAGTTTTCCCAACACCACCTATTAAAGAGGCTGTGTTTTCCTCGTTGTATGTTTTTTGCTCCTTTACCGACAATTATTTGTCCATAAATTTGTGGGTTTATTTCTGGGTTTTCAGTGCTACTCCATTGGTCTATATTTCTGTTTTTCTGCCAGTACCAAGCTGTTTTGACTATTGATGCTTTGGAATAGAAATTGAAGTCAGGGAATGTAATGTCACCAGCCTTATTCTTTTTATGTAGTATTGCTTTGGCCATTCGAGGTCATTTATGGTTCCATATAAATTTACTAATTCTTTTATCTATTTCATGAAAGTATGATTGTGGGATTTTCAAGGGTATTGCATTAAATATGTAGATTGCTTTAGGCAGAATGTCCATTTTAACAATGTTAAATTTTGCTATCCATGAACAGGGGATATTTTTCCACCTCTTAAACTCTGTTTCAATTTCTTTCAAGAGTGTCTTGTACTTTTCTGTGTATAGTTCTGACACTTTCTTCATTAACTTAATTCTCAGGTATTTCATTCATTTTGTTTTGATAGCAAAGGAAATTGATTCCCTCATTTCTTTTTTGTGGATTTGTTGTTTGTATATAGGAATGCTGTTGATATTTTCACATTTATTTTGTATCCTGCAACTTTACTATATTCGTTTATTGCTTGTAATAGTTTCCTGGTAGAATCTTTGGAATTTTTTATATAAGGTGTCATGTCATCGGCAAATAGTGCCAATTTGACCCCTTCTTTCCAAATTTGGATACCTTTGATTCCTTTCTCTTGCAAGATTGCAGTGGCTAGAACTTCCATTACTATATTCAATAACTGTGGTGAAAGGGGGCATCCCTGTCTTGTTCCTGATTTTAAGGGAATAGGCTTCAGCTTTTCCCCATTGTCATATATGGCCTTTATTATGTTGAGATGCTTGTCTTCTATACCTATTTTATTTAGTGTTTTGATCATAAATGGATGCTGTATCTTCTTGAAAGCTTTTTCTGCATCAACGGAAATGGTCATACATCCTTTATCTTGGGTTTGGTTTCTGTGGGGTATCACATTGTTTGATTTTCATATGTTGAACCATCCTTGTGCTCCTCGGATGAATCTCACTTGGTTTTGAAGTATGATCTATTTGATGCATCGGTATATTCTGTGTGCTAATATTTTGTTTAGAATTTTTGCATCTGTGTTCATCAGAGATATTGGTCTATAGTTTTCTTTCTTTGTATTGTCTTTTCCAGGCTTTTGTATTAGAGTAATGTTGCCCTCATAAAACGAGTTAGGAAATATTGCTTCTTCTTCAAAATTTTGGAGGAGTCTGAGGTGGATAGGTGTTTATTATTATTTGAATGCTTGGTCAACTCACTGGTGAAACTAGCTGGTCCATGGTTTTTGCCTTTAAGTAGATAATGAATAGTCATTTTAATCTCTTCACTCTGAAATGGTGTATTTAGATTATCGAGATCTTCTTTGTAGGGAGCGCATGAGCCAGAAGCCAGGTCCTTTGAGTAAACAGGTTTTAGCAAGGCTACCTGTGTGCTTGGAGTCCATAGTTCAAGGGCTTTGCAAGGCAGCCCAGAGCTAGGTGCACAAGGACAATGCTCGGAGTGTGGTTTCTGACTTCTGGCAAAATATGTCTTTGTGAGCAAGGTTGTTTGGTCTCTGGCAAAGATTTGAGACATAACTTGTGGCCTGCCTGCCTTGAAGAGTATAATAATAATATAATCAGTAATGGCTTAGTGACACGTACCAAAATATTGATGAAATGCAGGTGTCTGTAACCATTTGTTCCAGTTAAGATGTACTTTCCAGTCTCGCTGTGCTGATTTACCCCTATGATCTCACTTGTTTTGCCCACCCTATAAAATAAACTTGCTGCTGCCAGATGGGGTCTCTGTGTCTCCATCAGAGCGCAGAGAACCACCTGGTCCCAGCTGTTCTGTCTATGTCTGTGTCTGTGTGTTTTTTCTTCATTCCCCATCACCTCCCCTCCGGTTCACCCATTCACACGCGCAGGTCGCGGCAAGTGGCGCCCGAACAGGGACCGGAGTATGGAGGGACTCATGTTTTCGGATGAGGGAACGCTCCTGAGAGGCGATCGCAATTCAGAGTGTTAAAGGCCATCAGCTTTTAACAACTAAGGTAAGTGGGAGTGAAATATGAGAACCGGGTGTAAAACATGGGACATTCAGGAGCTAAGGAAAGAGAGTTCTATGTACTTATGTTACAGTGTATGCTGCAAGCTAAAGGCAGGAGTGTAAAAAGGCATCAGCTTTTAGAGTTTGTAGATTTTGTACATAAAACCTGTCCTTGGTTTCCTGAGGAAGGAACTGTAAATACTCAAATGTGGGAAAGGGTAGGAAAAGAGTTGAGGGAGCGTTATGCGGCCGTTGGGGAAGAAAAAACTCCTGTACATACTTTTGCTTTGTGGATGTTAATTCAAGAACACATAGACCACAGACCAGCATGTGTGCGCTTGCCTGAAGAAGGTAATTCTGTAACTTTAACTAAGACTATACAGGGATATGAGAAATTAGGCTCACCAGTCCCTGATTCTACAAAAATTTCAGATGAGTCTCTGCCTCCAAAATATAGAAAAGAACTTAAAAAGGAGGCTAAATGAGACATGGGACAAAAAGAAATAGAGTGATTTTGCTCACTGGAGTGAGGTTGCACTAACGTTTTGCTCCTCCCAAATGCCTGTATAGTAAATTAGGATAAATTAACAAAAAAAAAAAATTGGTGCTCAGTTACATACTGCTTAGTCTCTATATTGTAGGTCCTAAAGAGAAATGGTTTTTCAAATTGTTTTCCTTCTTTCTCTTTTCTTGAACTCTTATGCTGTCTTGCAATTAGAACTGTTTTGTTAAAGGATCAAAGAATTGGGATAGGATTTTTTGAATGCAAGTTTTTATGTTGTAATGCAAAAAACAAACTCCTGAGAAGATAACTAAATTGATCATTCTGAAAACAGGGAAATCCACTTATCTCCAGGTTCTATCATAATTAGAAACCAAATGTGTCTTCATGTATTGGGTAAAAAAGGTAAAAGTCTTACCAGGTTCTCTCAATCTAGTAACTTAAAATCTTGCAAAAAGTTAAAATGTAAACAAAGCTCTGCCTGAGGCAGTGGCCACTATCTTCTGAGGTGAAGACAATTAGAAAAAAAGAAAAAAAAAATGAGGCACTTTTAAAATCAAGCCTCTCAAGTCAGCGTTTTGGTCTCTTTGGAACTGTAGCTTGCATCCTCTTTAAAATTGCTAATAGTTCTTTTGTGTTTGTAGATTTGACAAAAAATAGTGCTAATATTTGCCTTTTTTTGGTTATCAGTAAATTAAGGTTCTGAGGATCATAGATGGTTACAGATGTTAATTAACATAAAAAAATGTGTGTTTTAAGAAGGTTAAGGTATGGAAATGCATTTTTGAAGGGATTGATAGAAAATAGTTTGTCATAAAGATGGCTCTTTCTAAATGAGTAAAAAAGTGGACAAACTAAAAGGCACTAAATTAAGTTGTAGAAGGTTTGTGAAAAGTAAACTTTATTTGGCCAGTCGGTGGTAAGTTTTTTAACAAAGGAAAAAAAAAGGTTTTGTACTAAAGTAAAAATGGTTGTGCCAGAAAACACAAGGAGATAGTAAAAGCTTAACTTGAGAGTGTGGAGTAAGTTGTAGAAGGCTTGTGGGAAGTGAATGTTATTTGCCTTGGTTCATGATGTCTACAAATACTTCAAATAGACATTCAGCTTAAGACCGGCATTCCTTATAATCCCCAAGGACAAGCTATTGTTGAAAGGGCTCATAAAATATTAAAAATTCAATTACAAAAAATAAAAAGAGGGACTATAGGGTATTCCCCTACCCCTCAAAATTATGTTAATCATTCTCTTTTTATTTTAAATTTTTTAAATTGTGATGAACAGGGAGTCTCCCCTGCAGATAGACATTTTCAAAAGACGCCCACTTTGCAGAGAGGCAAAATAATATGGAAAGATTTGGCTACCAGACAGTGGCGTGGGCCGGATCCAGTGCTGGTTTGGGGGGGAGGATTTGTTTGTGTCTTTCCAGAAGGAGATTTACAGCCACGTGGATTCCTGAACGGCTTGTAAAACATCATGAATCCCGAGGAGCTCGTTCCTCCCCTGCGGAAGAGGTGACTCACAGAGCCGATGACCATTCCAAAGGACGAGCCGCTGAAACCGATCACAATATTCCCAGAGAGCAGATCCTTCCACTCTGGGGACACGACGCCCCCTGCACTAAAAGAAGCCAGACTCCAACTTGGGGTCAGCTAAAGAAGCTGATCCAGAAAGACTTTACTTTTGCTTCTCCATGGACCAGTAAAAATGTTTTATAAAAATTCTCACTATAATATGAGTTGTTTAAACTGTAATCTTACTAACTGTATTACTTCTATTTAGTCAAATAATCAAATTATAGTGTTGTATCAGTCTTCTTTTGTAATGCTTCCTGCTAACATTACAGGACCTTGGTATCATGATCAGAGTCTTCAAGTGCTTCAAGAATTTTATAATCAGTTGGCTCGCTCTGGTCAAGCTGTAGAGTTAATTATTGTTGGAATAGTTTCTTTAATCATGCTTATATCAACTTTAACAATTTCTGCTCTTGCCTTGTCTCAAAGTATTCAAAATGCTCATTATGTCAATGAACTTCCACATAATACTTCATTGGTTTTAAACAATAAAGTAGTTATTGATAAAAAATTAAAAGTTAAAATAAATGCCCTAGAGACAGCTGTCATTGAAATAGGTAATGTAGTAAAAAGTCTTAGATTTCACCAAAAACTTTTATGCCATGCAAATAATAAGGCAATTTGTGTAACTTCTATGATTTATAATAAATCTAAGTGGTGTTGGGATAAGGTTCAAAAACATTTGTTAAGAGTTTGGACTCATAATAACATCAGTCTCAACTTACAACAATTACACTATGAAATCCTGGCTATTCAAAATAGTCATCTAAATGTCCTTGATCCTGCTCTAGTAACTCAAGATATTCTAACAGAACTTAAAGGGTTCAATCCATTGAATGTTTTAAAACATTCTGTGTGGTATTTGTTAGCTATCGTATGCTTGATTGGCATTTTTTTTTGTTCTCTTCTTGGTCAGCTGCCGAGTCCTCCAGCCCCGAGTCCAAGACCGCCCATTAATAACACATCTTTCTCATCTTAAGCAAAAAAATAAAAAAGTCCTCATTAAATGTTTCATTAAAAGGATGATAAATATTCAAGCCAACATCCATGAGATTAAGCTTAGGGCGATGCCTTAAGTTTGGCCGCCTGTTTTATTTCGCTCCACTCCCCCCAAACATAGCGAAGGCAGGATAGTCAAACACGGGTAAGATTTCCCTGGGAATAACCAACCTAAGACAGGGTTTCATCGTGAGATGATGAAATGCCAATGACGGGTAAGGTTATTACTTACAAGGGAAATGCCTAAGACAGGCACTGTCTTTCGCTCTCACCTGGGGTCACAGGTGTGTTTAAAAAATAAAAAAGGGGGAGATGTAGGGAGCGCATGAGCCAGAAGCCAGGTCCTTTGAGTAAACAGGTTTTAGCAAGGCTACCTGTGTGCTTGGAGTCCACAGTTCAAGGGCTTTGCAAGGCAGCCCAGAGCTGGGTGCACAAGGACAATGCTCGGAGTGTGGTTTCTGACTTCTGGCAAAATATGACTTTGTGAGCAAGGTTGTTTGGTCTCTGGAAAAGATTTGAGACATAACTTGTGGCCTGCCTGCCTTGAAGAGTATAATTATAATATAATCAGTAATGCCTTAGCGACACGTACCAAAATATCGATGAAATGCAGGTGTCTGTAACCATTTGTTCCAGTTAAGATGTACTTTCCAGTCTCGCTGTGCTGATTTACCCCTATGATCTCACTTGTTTTGCCCACCCTATAAAATAAACTTGCTGCTGCCAGATGGGGTCTCTGTGTCTCCATCAGAGCGCAGAGAACCACCTGGTCCCAGCTGTTCTATCTATGTCTGTGTCTGTGTGTTTTTTCTTCATTCCCCATCACCTCCCCTCCGGTTCACCCGTTCACCCGCGCAGGTCGCGGCACTTCTTGGTTTAATCTAGGTAAGCTATAAGGTTCTAGAAAATTATCCATTTTTTCTAGGTTGTTAGATTTAATGGCATAAAGTTCCTCATAAGATTTTCTTATAATTCTATGTTTTTCTGTGGTATCAGTGTTAATTTCTCACATTTCATTTCTATTTTTGGATATTTGTGTCCTTTCTTTTCATCCTTTGATTCGTCTCGCCAATGTTTTGTCAATTCTCTTGACTTTCTCACAGAACCAGCTGTTTGTAATATTATTTTTTTTATTATCCTCCTGTTCTCTAATTGGTAGACCTCTGCTTTAATTTTTATTATTTCTTTTCTTCTGCTGACTTTGAGTTTTGTGTGCTCTTCTATTTGTAGTTCTTTAAGTTGGTATATTAAGTTGTTTCCTTATGATTTTTCTTGTTTCTTAAGACAGGCTTGCATTGATATAAATTTCCCTCATATCACTGCTTTCGCTGTGTCCCAATAATACTGGTATGTTGTGTTTTCATTGTCAGGGATTTGTATATATTTTTTAATCTCATCTTTTATTGTTCTTTTATCCAGTCCTTTTAAACTGAGCTGTTCTTAATCTCCATGTACATGAGTTTTCTTCTGCTTTCCTTTTAGTGGATCTCCAATTTCAAATCATGGTGGTCTGAGTATACACATGGTGTAATTTCAATCTTCTTGAACTTGCTGAGGCTACTTTTTTGTTCCACCATGTGGGATATCTTTGAGAATGTCCCATGTGCACTAGAAAAGAAGGAAGAGTCTCCTCTTGCTGGATGAAGTGTCCTGCAAATATCAATGATGGCCAATTGCTATAATGTGTCATTCAGTGCTGATGTTTCCTTACTTATTTTCTGTTTGGATGATCTGTCCATGGCTGTTAGTGCGGTGTTTAAGTCTCCCACAATGATTGTGTATTCATCAGTTTCTCCTTTCAAATCTGTTAGTAGTGTCTTTGTTTATTTTGCTGCATCCTGGTTAGGAGCATATATATTAATTAGTGTCAAGTACTATTGTTGTTGTATTGTGCCTTGTATCATTATGTAATGTCTGTCCTTGTCTTTTACTATCCCTTTTAACCTGAAGTTTTTTTCATTACGTATAAGTATGGCAACTTCTGCTTTTCTCTGGTTACCATTTCAGTTGAAGTATTGTTTCCCATCCTTTCACACTGAGTCTGTGTTTGTCCTTATAGCAGAGATGTGTTTCTTGGAGACAGCACACAGATAGATTCTGTTCCTTATTCTAGTCTGCTACTGTGTGTCTTTTTATTGGTGAGTTCAGTCCATTATCATTTATAATGATGATCTATATGGGAAAATTTCCTGGGACCATTACCAATTTCTTTGTTTAATTTGTTTTCGTTTTGTTTCTTTCCTGTTGCACCAACTTTGTTCCATTTTTCCTAATGTTTGGTTTCAGGTCGACAGGACTACTTCAGTATTTCTAGCAGTGCTGGCCTTGTCCTGGTAAATTCTCTCAGTTTCTGTGTCTCTGAGAGGGTCTTCATTCCACCTTCATATCTGAAAAGTAATTTTGCTGGATAAATTATTTTGGGCTATAAGTTACTCTCTTTTCAGTTTTTGTATATTGGATTCCACCCTCTTCTGGCTCGCTGTATTTCTGCTGAGATATATGATACCATCTGATGGGTTTCCCTCTAAAAGTTATAGTTCTTGTTTCCCTGGCTGCCTTGAGAATTGTCTCTTTCTCTTTAGTTTTGGGTATCTTTAGTACCATGCGTCTTGGAGAAGATCTGTTAGTGTCCAGGTATCCAGGGGACCTGTTTTCTTCTTGAACTTGGGGTTCCAGATCTTCCCATTGGTTTGGAAAGTTCTCATCTACAATTTGTTTGAGTATGCTCTCTGTAGAATGCTCTGCCCCTTCTTCAATATCTATTGTACTGATGTTGATTTGTCTCATGGTGTCAGATAGTTCATGCAGAATTCTTTCAATCCTTGTGCTTCTATATTCCCTTCCTTCCTCTTTTTAGCTGTTTCCATGTTCTGATTTTCAATATCAATAATTATTTCCTCCATGTGGTTGGCTCCCTTTGTTAAGGCAGTATTTTGTTTCTCACGCATTTTATTGTATTATTTATCTCTCACATTTCTATGTCAATCTTGTCAGGGTTAGAATTTCTTTGTTAATTTGTTCCTTTTGTTCATGGAGTTTTGTTTTTTTTTTATGTCCTATATCTCTTTTCTTATGTTGTTTACCTCAGCCATGGTGCTCTGCCAGTGTGTTTTCATTTCTCTCAGAGCCTTTAGAATGACGACTTGAAATTTTCTGTCACTTACTCCAGAAACTTCTAGATCTAAGATGGTGTCTTGATAAATTTCCTGATATTTTGAGGAGTTTTAATTTTCAGGATTCATCCTGTTTGCTGGGTTCTTCCTCATTGACATGAGGGCGTTATGTTCAGTAGTAGTGCACCAAAGCCCAGATTGGTACTTTTGTGGAGTCTTGGTGTAGGGCAGACATAAGATGGGTCTGTGGGGGGCAAATTTTGGGACAGAGGATTTGTCTATTTCTTCTTTCTGTTCTCCTGCTACATTTGGAGTCAGTGTGCATCTGTCATGGTCCCTTTGCTTCTTATATTTAGTTGGTTTGGGAAGCTGTAAGAAAGAAAAGAGGCCAAGAAAAGGCACACTGGGAAAACTCCTCCTGCAGCCCTATGCTGGGGAAGCTGTGTGATGCGGACCGAGGCTTCTCCTGCTGGCTGGGAAGAATGCTTTAAAAACCGCCTTTCTTTCCAGGCCTGCTCCACGAGCATGTGTTGGGGCAGAGTCTGTGCACTCGATCAGCTTTTAGGAGCCAGAGGCATGCGAGCAGGCATGAACACAAGTCCGAAGCAGTTGTTTTGACCCCACGGAAGAAAGGGAGCCAGTTTGTCCTGGCAGCGGGCCCAATGAAAACTGCAGCCCCATGTAGGAGCCGAACGAGCAGGTCAACCTTCAGAGCCAGCAGAAATTGAAGCGGCAGCCTAGTGCAGGGGTTTTGTACTCTCAGCTTCGCAGCCGGCTAGCCACCGCAGTGGGCAGCAACCAGGAACTGAAGGCTGCGACCAAAAACCCCAGGCCTGCGCAGGAGCCAAGCGGGCCTGTGTTGTGTTTCCCAAGAGAACCAAGAGCCATAATGTCGTCTTTGCAATTCTGAGTCCTTGCTCTGCCCCGCTAACACTCAAAAGTTACAGATGCTGGCTCCCAATCTCTGTCCCCAACTCGCCGCTCCAAATTCCAGCTCCCCATTCCTGATCCCCAACGTCTCCCAGTGTTCTGCCACTTTGCTAGGGCTTTTCCTCTTGTCGCCTCTTGTCCTCTCTCCCTCCCATGCACTGCACTGCTCCTGGATGGTCACCCATGATCGGGTCTTGTTGCGATCTGTCTTTGATCCCTCCCTTCTCTCCGACTCGTCCCCTTCTCTCCAACCTTCAGGTGTTTACTTGCAATACATGGATTCCTCAGCTGCCAGTTTTTGTCACTCAGAGGCCCTTTCTTGTGTCCTGGGGTTTGTTCAGTTGTGTTTTCTGTGAGAGGCTTTAGGGACCTCCTCTCCAGTCACCATCTTGCTGTCCATCCTTCAAGAATCGAGGAGATTTTTATAAACATCACAAAATTAAAAGGTTATATTTATTTTGTGGAACCAGCCACAGTCATATAATGTCTTCTCTTCTGGTTATTTGATGCCCCTGACTACTGATAGAATGTGAAAAGATCATGAGGGATCTGAAAATCCAAGTTGGAAGTTTTGATTCAAAGAGAGAAGTATGGGCATGGCAGATTAATGGAGCAGGGTCCAAGGCACACAGTTGTCCTGAACTTTGGGTTAGCTCTTCTTATACAGAAAATGTACAGGCAAATTCTACAATATCAAGATGTGGTCACCTGTAAAAAATCCCAGGTACAAACGGGCCACAGTAAACTTTTCCTTGCAGCTAGGCAAGCTCAGGTAAGCTTGTTTTCCAAGATCAGGATCACTGTAGACAGAGAAGTGGCCATAGAAGTTCTTTTATTTGTAGCCAACTAAGCTCAGCTAAACTTGATTCCTGCTACCCCCTCAAGTTTATTTGTATTAACTCTTTTGCTGTCTAATCATTATCATCTGCACAAATTCACAGTTCCTTCTTGAGAACATGTGGGACACATAAAAACAATCACTATGCTGGATTTCATTACTGTGAAGAATCAAATTTCAATAAAATAAGTGTGTCATCGTGTAAGATTTTTTCTGAGAAAAAACCATAGAAAAATCAGAATTTACCAAGCAAAGGACTAACAGAACTCTGAGTGTAATAGAAGTGTTGAGTTTAACAGGAGTTTTGAATTATCACTTTCAATAAAGGACAATCATTTACGTGAGTGGTGTCTAACACTTTGGCTTCCCTGGGCCACATTCGAAATAGAATTGTCTTGGTTAACCCATAAAATACACTAATGCTAACAATAGCTCATCACCTATAACCAAAAAATGCCGCAAAATATTACATTTTAAGTATTTCTATTGGGCTATATTCAAAGCCATCCTGGGCCACATGTTGGTCAGACCTGCCTTCTATGAAGCCCATTGGATGTTTTACTTCTAAAACATTGGAAGAAAATTTTTAAATTCATTTTTTTTGTTAGACTTATTGGGGTGACATCTGTTAGCAAGGAAAACATAGGTTTCATGCATACAATTCTACAGTGCATTGTCAACTTATTGTATAAGAAGTTCACCACCCAGTGTGAGTTCTCTTTCCACTACCTTATCTTTGGCTTCCCTTCCGTCCACCCACATCCCCTCCACTTTTTCTCCTCCCTAACCCACTCATTCCCAAATAAACATTCAACTATTGATTATGTCCATGGGTTGGTTATTTGTTTCTTCATTTCTTATCTCTTTGTTACTTTCAGTTTTATATTCCGCATATGAGTGAAGTCATACTGTTCTTTGATTTTACTGTCTGACTTATTTAAATAAGTATGATGACCTTAAGGTCCTTCCATTTTGTTGCAAATGACACTATTTCATCTTTTCTTAGAGCTGAGTAATACTCCATTGTGTATATGTAGCACAGCTCCTTTATCCAGTCATCTGTCGCAGGGCACTTTTGTTGTTTCCATGTTATGTCCACTGTGAACAATGCTGCCATGAACATTGTTGTACATAAGTCTTTGTGGACAAAGACATTTATGTTTTTTGGGTAGACCCCCCAGAAAAGGGATTGATGGGTCAAGTGATAACTCCACTGCCAGTTTTGTGAGGAACCTCCACACTGTCTTCCACAGTGTTTGTACCAGTTTTCATTCCCAACAGCAGTGTACCAGAGTCCCTTTTTCTCCACATCCTCTCCAGCACTTGTTATTTCTTGTCTTGTTGATAATAGCCCTTCTAACAGGTGTGAGGCAATACCTCATTGTGGTTTTGATTTGCATTTCCCTGGTAGCTAATGAGGTGGAGCATTTTTTCATATGTCTGCTGGCCAATTGTACTTCTTCATGGGATACGTGCTTGTTTAGTTCTTCTGCCCGGTTTCAAATTGGGTTGTTGGTTTTTTTGTTATTAAGTCTTATTAGATCTTTACATATTTTAGATATTAGACCCTTATCTGATGCGTCATTGGCAAATATTTTCTCCCATTCAGTCGGCTGGCTCTTTGCCTTGTTGATGGTTCCTTTTCCTGTGCAGAAGCTTTTTAGTTTGATAAAATCCCATTCATTTATTTTTGCTTTTACTTCCCTTGCCCTTGAGGTCAGGTTCACGAAGTCTTCCTTCCATCCTAGGTCTGTAAGTTTAGTACTAATGTTTATTTCTATACAGATTATGGTTGCAGGTATTATATGAAGGTCTTTAATCCATTTTGAGTTAATTTTTGTATATGGAGAGAATTCACAGCTCAAGTTCATTTTTTGCTTATATGATTCCAGTTTTTCCAACACAACCTACTAAAGAGGCTGTCTTTTCCTCGTTGTATGGTTTTTGCTCCTTTATCGACAATTATTTGTCCATAAATTTGTGGGTTAATTTCTGGGTTTTCAGTTCTATTCCATTGGTCTATATTTCTGTTCTTCTGCCAGTACCAAGCTGTTTTGACCATTGAAACTTTGTAATAGAAATTGAAGTCAGGGAATGTAATGCCACCAACCTTATTCTTTTTATGTAGTATTGCTTTGGCCATTCGAGGTCATTTATGGTTCCATATAAATTTACTAATTCTTTTATCTACTTCATGAAAGTATGATTGTGGGATTTTCATCGGTATTGCATTAAATATGTAGATTGCTTTAGGGAGAATGTCCATTTTAACAATGTTAAATTTTCCTATCCATGAACAGGGGATATTTTTCCACCTCTTAAAGTCTGTTTCAATATCTTTCAGGAGTGTCTTGTACTTTTCTGTGTATAGGTCTGACACTTTCTTCATTAACTTAATTCTCAGGTATTTCATTCATTTTGTTTTGATAGCAAAGGGAATTGATTCCCTCATTTCTTTTTTGTGGATTTGTTGTTTGTATATAGGAATGCTGTTGATATTTTCACACTTATTTTGTATTCATCGACTTTACTATATTCGTTTATTGCTTGTAATAGTTTCCTGGTAGAATCTTTGGATTTTTTTATATAAGGCGTCATGTCATCGGCAAATAGTTCCAATTTGACCCCTTCTTTCAAAATTTGGATACCTTTGATTCCTTTCTCTTGCAAGATTGCTGCGGCTAGAACTTCCATTACTATATTAAATAACAGTGCTGACGGGAGGCATCCCTCTCTTGTTCCTGATTTTAAGGGAATAGGCTTCAGCTTTACCCCATTGTCATACATGGCCTTGATTATGTTGAGATGCTTTCCTTCTATACCTCTTTTATTTAGTGTTTTGATCACAAAAGGACGCTCTATCTTGTTGAAAGCTTTTACTGCATCAACGGAAATGGTCATAAATACTTTGTCTTTGGTTTTTTTTCTGTGGTGTATCACATAGTTTGATTTTCGTATGTTGAACCATCCTGGTGCTCCTGGGATGAATCCCACTTGATCTTGATGTATGATCTTTTTGATGCATCGCTATATTCTGTTTGCTAATATTTTGTTTAGAATTTTTGCATCTGTGTTCATCAGACATATTGGTGTATAGTTTTCTTTCTTTGTATTGTCTTTTCCAAGCTTTGGTATTAGAGTAATGTTGGCCTCAAAAAACGAGTTAGGAAATATTGCTTCTTCTTCAATTTTTTCGAGGTGTCTGAGGTGGATAGGTGTTTATTATTCTTTGAATGCTTGGTAAACTCACTGGTGAATCTATCTGTCCACGGCATTTGCCTTTAGGTTGATAGTTGACCGTCATTTGAATCTCTTCACTTTGAATTGGTCCATTTAGATTATCGAGATCTTCCTGGTTAAATCTAGGAAAGCTATAAGGTACTAGAAAATTGTCCATTTCTTATAGGTTGTTAAATTTAGTGGCATAAAGTTCTTCATAACTTTTTCTTATAATCTTATGTATTTCTGTGGTATCAGTGGTATTTTGTCCCCTTTCATTTCTAATTTTGGAAATTTGTGTCCTTTCCTTTCATCCTTTGATTCATCTCGCCAAGGTTTTGTCAATTTTGTTGACTTTCTCACAGAACCAGCTCTTGTTATATTATTTTCTTCTATTGTCCTCCTGTTCTCTAATTGATATAGCTCTGCTTTAATTTTTATTATTTCTTTTCTTCTGCAGACTTTGGGTTTTGTGTGCTTTTCTATTTCTCATTCTTTATGATAGGATGTTAAGTTGTTTTCTTGTGATTTTTCTTGTTTCTTAAGACAGGCCTGCATTGATATAAATTTCCCTCTCATCACTGCTTTCCCTGTGTCCCAATGATTCTGGTATGTTGTGTTTTCATTGTCAGGAATTTGTATATATGTTTTCATCTCATCTTTTATTCTTCTTTTATCCAATCCTTTTTAAATGAGCTGTTCGTAATCTCCATGAATATGAGTTTTTTCCTGCTTTGCTTTCCAGTTGGTCTCCAATTTCAAAGCATGGTGGTCTGAGGATACACAAGGTATAATTTCAATCTTCTTGGACTTGCTGAGGCTACTTTTGTGTCCCAGCATGTGGGATATCTTTGAGAATGTCCCATGTGCACTAGAAAAGAAGGAATAGTCTCCTTTTGCTGGATGAAGTGTCCTGCAAATATCAATGATGGCCAATTGCTGTAATGTGTCATTCAGTGCTGATGTTTCCTTATTTATTTTCTGTTTGTATGATCTGTCCATGGCTGTTAGTGCGGTGTTAAAGTCTCCCACAATGATTGTATATTCATCAGTTTCTCCTTTCAAATCTGTTAGTAGTGTCTTTGTCTCTTTTGGTCTATCCTGGATAGGAGCATATATATTAATGAGTGTCAGGTACTATTGTTGTTGTATTGTGCCTTGTATCATTATGTAATGTCCGTCCTTGTCTTTTACTATCCCTTTTAACCTGAAGTTCATTTCGTTACGTATAAGTATGGCCACTTCTGCTTTTATCTGGTTACCATTTGGTTGAAGTATTGGTTCCCATCCTTTCACTCTGAGTCTGTGCTTGTAATTATGGCAGAGATGTGTTTCTAGGAGACAGCACATAGATAGATTCTGATCTT
>PVJL010017661.1:0-17725 GCA_004026885.1 Lyroderma lyra
GGGTGACCCTGAACAGTGGGGTGACCCAGAGCAGTGGGGTGACTGACCCTGAGCAGTGGAGCCCAGCACGGCTGTCCCTCCCTTCCCAGGTCTGCTGGCTGCTTCCTGGGCTGGGCTCTCCTGCCTCCCACGTTCTGGGCTTCTGTCCCCCATTCCACGCCCTCCCCCAAGCCCCTCGTGTGAACACCCGGCTCCCAGAGTTCTGGGCTCTGCTGCTAAAGTGATGTTTTCAATCTGTCTGCGCATTCCCCAAATGACAGCTGGCTTTCGGGGTCCGACGTAGGTGGTGGGGTCATTCCCTAGGCCTGCCGTAGCCGAGTCCCACGGACCAGGGGGCTTAAACAACAGAAATGTGTTTCCTCAGGGTCTGGAAGCTGGAGGGCCGAGATCGAGGTGGTGGCCGGGTTGGTTTCTTCTGTGGCCGCTCTTCTCCCTGTCCTGACACGGGCTTCCCTCTACGCGTCTGTGTCCTAATCGTCTCTGTAAGGACACCAGCCCTGTGGGACTTGGGCTCCCAGCGATGACCTCGTTTCAGTATCCGTCGGTGCTGTGCCGAGGTGCTGGGGGCCAGGACTTCGGGATGTGAGTTGTGGGGGACAGAGCGGCAGCGCTGAGTAATGGCACGGAGGCAGAGGGGCTGGGAGGGGTCGGGGTGGGGGACTGGCTGCCGAGTGGATTCCCTAGCGCCTCTCCTGCACATGCAGGGCAGTGGGGGAGGGGAGAGGGACAGTGGCAGCCTGGAGGGCACTGGGGGCTTTGCGCAGGCAGGAAAGCAGTGTCCACGATCAATAATTTATTCCTGGATGCCACGCAGGAGGGCGTCGTCATGGCAACAGGCGGGCTTCCGCCTGGCTGGCCTGCCAGCTGCCCGTCAGAGCTGCCCCCTCCTCACGCGGCCCCTCTCCCCCTCCCTGGCACCTCGCGTTCCTTGCGTGTCTCGGGAGCCTTTCTGTTGAGCGGGGCTCACGACAGCTGCAGCAGCTCCGTCCCCACCCCTGTGTGGCCCCAAGAGGGTGACCCGGGTCCTAGCCTGAGCCCCTTCCCCCCTCCCAGAGGTCATCTCACTGGCTCTCCGGCCGCCAGGCCTCCTGCCTGCGTGCCGGGACTCGGCGTGCGCACAGCCTGTCTGTCCCTCGACATCTCCAGACACGTCGCGCGTGCTGTCCTCTCACGTGCTGTGTCAGAGGCCTCTGTCCCCGGGCCCTCGGCTCCAGCGGGGCAGCTGGGCCGGGCCTTCCCCTGCCTTCGCCCCCGTGGGAGCCGTCCCGGGCTCTGCCCTCGCGGGCCGTCGGTCCTCGTTCCTTCCCCCGGCCTTGGTGGACGGGCCGCTGCCAGGAGCGTGCAGCCAACCGGAAGGTTCTCGCTCCGCAGCGTGAGGTCAGCTCCTGGCACCGCCCGGGGGACCCGGGAGGTGGAGGGGGCCCCGGGGAGCGGCGGGTGGCGCGCGGGCCCTTGCGCCGTGCCCGCTGCCCGCTGGCTCTGTGGCTCCCAGAGCTGCCCTGAGACCAGCCAACTCGTAGCTGTCTCTCGCACGCAGCTGGGCGCACTGCTCCCCCGATTCACTGGCCGTCACAGCTAATGAGGGATCTGGGTCTGTAATAACCATTTCAGATTTAATGTTATTAGTCTTGTAATTGCTGCTCAGGGTCTCGTCTGTCCTCTGGATTTGTAAATCCTCATGCACAGCGATTAAGCAAACATACCCCCAAGCAGGAGGCTGCCCGGGGGCTGGGGGCTTGGAGACCAGCCTGGCTGCCCGCTGGTGCTTCCTGATAGAGGCTGCAGTGGGGGTGCAGCTATGCCCGGGCAGCATCTGTGAGGGGGAGGGGAGGAGAGGGGAGGTGGGGGTGCCCGTGGAGGGGCGTGGCCTGGGTTGCCTGCGTGACAAGCAGCTGCTGGTGGAGAGAACAGGCTTCATCTCCCGGGAAAGGACAGTTCCTGCCCTGCCCCCTCCCCAGCCCACAGGCTTAGAGCCCTGATGGCTCAGAAGAGATAGCAGTGACGTCCCCATCAGCTGGTCCTGAGGCGGCAGGCAGGGATTAGAGTGACAGGAAGCCCAGCTGCAGTGGAAAGATCCTCGTCTGGCTTTACCTTTTGCTGCGGTGCAGGTCCAGGGCACGCGGGGACTGTCACTGGTGTGTGGCGTGTCCCCTCACCCCGGCCCCGCTGTTTCTCTTCCACTGTGGGGGTCTCCACACTGCTCCCTGGGGGCTCCGCTGGCCGGGCCAGCGCTGTGCCCTCCGCGCACCACTCTCCTGCCCCAAATCAGCGTGGGAGCGCCGCCTGCTTTTTCTTTCTCTTTTTCGTGGTGAAATGCAGGGCACGTGCAGTGCAGTGTTTTAGTCATTTAGAAGTGTCCGTCCCGTGGCATTGACTGCATTCAGGATATGTGCCCCTTTGTCCCCATCTAGTTCCAGAACATTTCACCCACCCCGAAGGAAGCCCCCTACCCCTTAAGCAGCTGCTCCCCATTCTCCCCTCCCCCAGCCCCCAGCCCCCAGCCCCCATGTCTCCAGCACATGCCTGTGTTGCATATAAGTGGAATCGCAACGTGGCCTTTTGTGCCCGGTGTCCCAATGTTTTCAGGGTTTAGCCACTTGGTAGCATGTGGCAGGATCCTTGTTGTGGCTTTATAACATCCCACGGTCTGTGTACTGTATTTCGCTCATTTGTTCATCTCTGGGTGGATAGTTACGTTGTTTCGTGTGAACGGTGCTGTCGTGAACATTTGTGTGCACATTTTGATTTGGTCACCTGTTTCCAATTCTTTTGGGTACACGAGGTCGGACAGTTAATTTCACAAACTCGCCTAGAAACAGTGCTCCATCCCTCGTTGGTGACTGTCACTACGGTCACCTTCAAGGTCCTCCCCTTGGGAAGCCACGCACCGACACCCTGCGGTGAGGTGTCGTCACCTTGGTGTGTGTACAGTGCCGGCAAGTTCACAAACTTAATTGTCAGATTTTGGGGACGACGACCACAGCTCTGAGGGCCATTCCAGAAAGAGCTCCGAAGCTGCTTTGAAAGGTGGACTGGGCGCTGGCGTCAGTGCACGGCTTCCCAAGGGGAGGACTTCGAAGGTGACCCTAGTGACACTCAGCAGTGAGGTGTGCAGCACTGCTTCTAGGGTGAGTTTGCGAAACGAATCACCTGACCTCGTGTACCTAGGAGTGGACTTTCTGGGGCATGTGGTAATCCCATATTTAACTTACAGAGGCACCCCCAGACTTTGCCCCTTCTTTACACATGCTAGTCCCTGTCACCCCTTGAGAGGGGGCATAGCCCGCTCCCGGTCACTGCAGACTGTGACCTTTGGCAGCCACTTTTGTGAAGTTTTCGGTTCCTAGCCCCTGGTCAAGGCACAGGGATGTGGGTGGACACAACAAAGGAATCTGGTGGCGACCATGGAGGGATTTCTGATCGTGTTTAATGGTGTCACCGGACCTCACACACACTCGCCGCCCTAACGGACCGTGCTCAGAACCCCGTTTTGTCCTCGCAGGAGTCATCTGGTGATGTTGACCCCACCGGTGCTTCCCTACACTACCACCCCCCTCCCCCGGGCTTGGCTCTACCTTTCAACGTAACAAACAAACAGACGAAAAGCAAACAGAAAAGCAAACCCACATCTACTCTCATGGGCTGGAACGTTACCTCCGTGGCGCCCCTCAAAGACCGTGCTCCTGGCTTCGAAAGCCGTTCCCAAAGGGACGCTTCAGCACGTGGCCGGAAGGGGCCCGTCGCCCCCCGCGGGGGCGGCTGTGAAGGAGACCGCCCTCATTTCACGGGGTACCTTCTGGGCGGTTTAATTTAGAAGTCAGGTGGAAGGCTTCACGTGCACACCGTGACACGACGATGTGCGCACCCCCACATCGATCTGTGCGCACCCCCAGGGAATCAAAGAAAGGTTTGCACTTTCGGAGTTTCAGGGAGATGAACCCCAAATACAACCTGGGAGCGTGCTGGGATGGTTGACACCAGATGGCATTGCCCGCCTTGGAGGGGAGGACAGGGCTGGGTGCCCAAAGACTTAGGACAAGCACCCCCATCTCGTAAAGGTTACTGGGGCGGTTCCGTGACCCGTGTCATCCGTCTGGCTGGGCAGGGGGCCGCGTGGAGCCTTTGCACTTTTATTCCCCATCTTTGGGGGGCAGTGTGAGGGTAAGGGGGTTGGCGAGAAGTGAGCTGAGTTTTTAAAAATGTTTGCCTAGCTCGTCTCTTGCTTTAGCCTGCAGAACCTGGGACTGTCACTAAGAATGGGGTGTCACAGGCAGTTTGGAAGCCTGGCAGAGACGTGAGGCCCGCGTGGGTGCTGGGTCTCTGACCTCCCCGTTCGGGAAGCTGACGTCAGCAGGGAAGGCGCTGGCTGGTGGGTCAGGCAAGTGTCGGCTTGTCCTAATGAGACTTCACACAGGTTGCAGGCTGACGACATTGTCCCCATCTTATAACCAGGCCCGAGAAGGGGATGCCAAGGTCAGCGGAATCTCAGAGCCAAGAATAGGTCCTCAGTCAGGCCATCTCCAGTGACTCCCTCCAAGGTTTGAAGGGTGGTGTCCTCGCGGGCAGGAGCGCTGCTGAACAGGGTTTCCGTCCCTGTCTCCGTCCCGCGGGCGTTTATTTGGGGGTCAGGCGTTTATTTGGGGGTTTGGCAGCCAAGCAGAGAAAGATGCCTGCAGTTATGAACATTTTATTTTGATTTTCATGTACATACAGTTCAGGTGTGCAGTCATTGGCATTTATCACGTTCCGACGGGGTGCAGCCATCACCCACCCCGTGTCCAGAGCTGCGTCATCACCGCACACGGCACCCCTGTAACCACGAAGCAGAAGCACCCCATTCCCTGTGCCCCCGGCCCCTGCAGAGGCCCCCCTTTCTGTCTGTGGATTCTGTTGCAGACAGTGCACCTCATCGTGCCGTATGTGTCCCCTTGTTTCACGGCACGATGTCACCAGGATTCATGGGGGCAGCTGTATCAGGACCTCCTTTGTCTGGCCGAGTGTCTGTGCTGAGTCCTGCTCCGACGAACGCTGGTGTTAAGTGCTGTACGCGCCCTCCTGCAGGGGTGCACGCAGGTCCTTGTCCCTGTGTCAGCACGGGGGTTCCGCAGCGGCTGGATCATACGATAATTCTGGGTTTGACGTTTGAGGAACCGCAAGTCGTTTGCCGCAGCGGCCACGCCGTTGGACGTCCCTGTGCGGTGGCCACGCCGTTGGACGTCCCTGTCCGGTGTCGGAGGGTTCCAGCCTCCCCAGCATCCGGACCGCGCGTGGTGTTTCCTGATACCTGTGGTGCCTGTCCCCGTAGGCGGAAGTGCTGTCACCCCATGGCGGTTTTGATTTTCGTTTTCCTGGTGATGGGCGCCATCCAGCATCTCCCCTTTGTCCTCTTCGGAGACATGTCTGGCCAAGGCCTTGGCCCATTTTGAATCGTGCTGCTCGTCTTGTTACTGTCGAGCTTTAGGGGTCCCGGCCAGATGGGTGATTTGCAGATACGTCCCCCCCCCCCCCACCTGTGCCGCAGGTTGTCATTTTACTGTCTCGGTAATGCCCTTTGAGGCACGGAAACGTTAAATTTTAATGAGGGCCAATTTGTCCATGTTTTCTTCTGTCCTTGTGCTTTCGGTGTCGGATTTCCCTCCGGTGCCGTCCCCAGAGCCGTGGGGCTTAGCTCTCATCTTAGGTCGTTGATGGCTGCACCTAGAGGTCACGGTTGTGGATGGTGAAGGGTACAGGCCCACCCCCGCTCTCCCGCCGGTGGAAATCCAGTTGTCCCAGCGTAAATGCAGTTGTCCCAGCGTAAATGCAGTTGTCCCAGCGTAAATGCAGTTGTCCCAGCGTAAATGCAGTTGTCCCAGCGTGAATCCAGTTGTCCCAGCGCCAGTTCTGAAGTTAGTTCCCTGCTGGGTGGCCTCAGGGTCCTGACAGAAACCGGCTGAGTCAGTCCTAGTTTGCAGGCCAGAGTCCGTTCCTAGAGTCGCTTCTATCCCGTTGGTCTTGCCTGTTCTTGCGCCAGGTATCACCCTGATGGGACCACGGGGTTTTGGAGGAGGCTTTGAACTTGGGAGAGAGGCGTCTGTGATTCGTTGTTCTCAGCCTCGCACAGACTCAGGCCGCACCTCGCCGCTTCCAGCCCGCGTGGCCTGGGGTCTCCGTGCGGGGGGCCCTCGGAGCTGCTCTCGGCCAGCCTCCCCCCAGGGTGGGGGTTTCTGCAGCTTCTGCCTGGACACTTGCGCCGGATCCTTCCGCCAGAATCCTTCACGAAGGCACGTTTCCTGTTGTAACAGAAGTCGCTTTCCGTCCGGGAAGGCACGAGCCACGCAGTTGACAGTCAGCAAACAGGGCTTGAGGGCCCGGGCTCGCCCAGCCCCACCCTGACCCCGTGGTCCCTGTGGGCAGTCCCCGGCCACACTTGGGCAAGGACCGCAGTCCCCCAGGTCACTTCATTGCAGATCTGTTCTGGTGTGGAGGAGTGGGGTGCGGGGCGTGGCCCAGCGGTCCTCGGAGAGGGGGCCGTGGCTGGCAGGGGCGTGATCCCGCAGGGGGTGGGGCGGGGAGCACTATCTGGCTGCCTGCTGGGGCGGGATGGAGCCCCCCGCCCCCACCAGCACGCCAGCTGTTAGGACAGCCGTCCTGCGCTGCTGTGGGCTGTGCCGTGTGGATGTGACCCACTTTCGGGCCACGCACAGCCCGGGCTGT
This sequence comes from Lyroderma lyra, assembly GCA_004026885.1. NCBI lineage: Eukaryota > Metazoa > Chordata > Mammalia > Chiroptera > Megadermatidae > Lyroderma > Lyroderma lyra. The sequence goes on from PVJL010017661.1 coordinate 6,697, forward strand.
TCTCTGCACCCACCCCGCCTGCATGCCTCCGCTCTGGCCGCCCACTCCCGCCCAGTCCCTGGTGGCCACTGGGCCCGTCGCCCTGGGCTGAGAAGGGGGCTCTTCTACCTGCAGGTAGCTGGGGGGTTGGCCAGCAAGGCTGCCTCCATGGGCAGCAGACCCACAGGAACCATCGGGGTGGGGGCAGCGACCCTCCAGGCACCCCCCAGTCTGGATCCTTGCCTGAGTTCGCCGGAACCTTACTTCTTGGTATTCTTCTGGCCTCGCCACTAACCGCTCTGTACCCGGCCGATCCGGAAAAGCCGCCGCCTGGGCCCCCTCCGGCAGCGAGGCGCCCTCCATTCTGGCCGGTGAGCCCCTGGGCTCCTCCACGCTGCTGGTGCCGCTCCCAGCGGTCCCCCCAACGCCCTGATGCACCCCACTAGCTCGGGGCTCACCGCAGGAGGGAAGTGGCCGGCAGGCAGCCCCGGGGCGGTGTGTGCCACCAGACGGCTGGGTGGCTGACCTGACGCCCCTGCTCCCCGTGAGGTGGCAATGGGACGTGCTGGTCAGGACGAGTGAGAGGAGCTGCCCCGGGGCAGAGGCAGCCCCAGGCCCGGAGCACCCTGCACTCCCTTCCGGGCGCCGTGCGTCACTAGGGCTGTCCCTTTGCAGACTTCAGAAAGCCTCGATGAACAGCAAGGACAGATGGCACCCAGAGGTGGCCATCCTTCCCGTTTCTGTGATCGGCTTTGCCCCCTCCCCGACCATTGTTCCCGTTACGAAAATGTTCTGGTTCAGCGTGTCATCGCTTTAACAACTGTGGGACGTCTCGTTGTTCAGGACAGTCGTAAGGACTGAAGCCGTTTTCCTTGGCGTTGACCGCGGTGTCAGGTACTGGCACCCGGTCACTGTAGCCTGAGGTCGGCACTCTTACCGCCTCCCGGTTATGACGCGACGAGAACCAGGCACAGAGAGGCTGGGTAACGTGCCCAAGGTAACACAGCAGTAAATGGCAGAGCCGGAGTTTGAACGCAGGTCACCTGGCCCTAGAACCCTTCCTGCCGCACGCCCCCGCCGGTCCAGCCCCGCACGTGCCACGGCCCGACCGTCCCCCGGCGATGGCCGTTGAGGGTGTTCCTGTGTTTGTTTACGTTACAATCAATATTGTGATGAACATGTGTGTGATGTCAGCGTTCTCTGATCCCTGATTAGTGACGGATCTCCTCGCAGAAATGGAATTTAGGGACCGAGAAGCGTAAACAATTTTAAGGCTTTTCAGTGTATTTCCAAACTCTGCCCCAGAAGGGCGTCACCGGGGAGCGCTGTGGCCAGCGGGTGGGAGGGCTGAGAGGACCCACTGACGCCGGCCGTTGCCGGGGAAACGGGACATGGAGGTGGGGGTGCGGGGGGGCAGCTGCAGAGACCGCAGTACTCAGCCTGGAGAAGACTTGGGGTGCCGGAGTGGGGTGAGGGCCACCCTCGGGGCTGCGGCCATCAGGCCTGTGGTGACGGGCCGTCGTGTGGGGGAGCCCCAAGGCCCCGGAGCAGACGTGCACCAGCGGGCTGCACGTGAACTTGTGGAGAGCCCCTGTCCCGGGTGGGGCCAGCACACGGCCTTGGGCGGGCAGGGTGGGTGCTGGGCAGAGGTCCCCGGCCCGCTGCCATCGCCGGGCTGGGTTCGTGTGGAGCGTGCGCCTGGGGAAAGGTCGGTGCCACCCCTGGTCCCCTGTTGCCCCTCAGAAAACATTACATCTCCGAATCGTAACTGGGGGGTCTGCTCCCCATGCCACCCCCTCCCTGGAGAGCCTGGCCCGGCCTGGTACCTCTCTCCGTCTGTCGCCTCAGAGGCTGGCTTGTGTCATGGGCCACACAGCTCCTCCATTATGCATGAGGGGGACCCAGCGGTGAGCGAGGGAGCACTCCGGGGGTGGGGGAGCGGTCATTAATAAACGAGGGCATTGTGTGGCAGCCCATTCACGCCGCTCAGAGGACTGGTGGGCCGCAGATAACAAAGCCCTGTGTTTGCCCCAGGGCCGGGGAGGTGGCAGGTGGGCGTGGCCAGCAGCCGGAGTCGGGGCCTGTGTGGCTCCCGTCGGGCAGGGCCGCTGGCTTGGCTCTGAGGCCCGTGTCGCAGGGGAAGGCCTCACCTGCCCGCTGGATGGCGGGGGGCCTCAGAAATGCCTAGCTCTCCACCCCCACCTGCGTCCGTGGAGGGAGACTGAGAAGACGCGGGACGAGCTGGACCACGACGCCTTCAGGGGGGAGGTGCGATGGTCAGCTGTACCCCCACTCTTGACCTCCCGTCCCCACGCCATCCTGCCTCCCAGGGTGAGTCCGGCCACCTGGGCTTTGCAGCGTCTCCGCAGGGACGTGCGTTCGATCGCGCAGGGTTTCCTGATGGTGCCAGAGCCGGGTTGGTGCACGAGGTCTGCAAGGGGCTTCCTGGGCGGGAGGACCAGTTTGGCGTTGGGACAGGACGCAAGCAGGCTGGGCGGGGAGAGAAGCGGCTGCACGGGTCAGCTGAGATTTCAGAGGGGGAGGCGGGGGACGGGGAGGCGGGGGACGGGGCGCCCCCAGCCGGGAGAGCCTTCTGGTGGAGGGAGAACTCGGGGCCGTGTACCTACTTGCCGAGGCCGCGCTGTGACTTGTCCGCGTTACCTTTGCCGAGTCCCTCCCTTTGTCTCCTGCCGCCCTCGGCCCTGGTCCCCACCATCCTCAGCCAGCCCTGTCCCTCCAGCCTGGCCTGTCCCCTCCGTCTTGGCATCTCTGTGTCTCGCGTCAGGAATGTTCAGCGACCGGTTGGGGAGAGGTGGGAAGAGGCCACTTTGGCTCTGAGCTGGCTTCTAGGGGTGGAGAGCGGGTCCCTGTCACCTAGTTCTGAGCAAGGAGGAAGCGTGCACCCAGCAGGCCTGGCCACCCGGCTCCATGAGGGGCTGACGGTGCTCCCTGTGACCTTTGCAGGTGGCCCAGGGGTGCGGTCAGCTCGTCCTGCCTTCCTCATGGGCACAGGCACCCCCGTGGCAGGGACTTGACCTTTTTTTGCATCGAGTGACCCTCCGTAACCCAGGAGGGCTGGAGGCCGCACTTGAGCACTTGGGCTGGTTCTGGGTTATTGCAGGAACATCGCATCCCTGTCCCCAACCAGAGGGAACCACCTCTGGAAGGGCCGTCCAGGCGGGGCGGGCGGGCTGAGCCACGCTGTGGGAGCTGCCTTCCCCGAGGCCGGGCACTCGTGACGGGCCAGGAGGCGTGGGCCCGGGGCCCTTGCCCAGCGGCGGGAGCACCAGCAGAGACCGCTCATTGCGAGCTCTCTCTGGGACGGGCGCGGCGCCCGGCTCCCGATGTCGGTCACCTCCCGTAGACCTCCCGACAGCCTGTGCTGTGGTGTCCTCCTAGACTCCATGAAACGGAGACCCGGAGAAGTCACCACATCGCACGGTGTCGCCCCTCAGGGACCCTGGCCCGAGGGCCTGGCCTCCCAGTAGGAGGCAACGGCACGCACGGTCCTGGTGGCCCCACGAAGGACGCTCAGGGATCGTTGAGAAGCTGCTAGCTCTCCAGGAGGGGCTCCCGCGGGCTGGACCCCGTACGGGGGGCCACGCCGCGGGGTTTTCTCTGAGCCGCCTGTCTGCGGAAGGGGCTGGACCGTGCGTGCGTCCGCGGGGATTTGGGACGTGCGGAAAGGCCGGGGGGCCTGGAAGGCCCTCGGCCTCGGGGAAGGGCGTGCTGGGGGCCGTGTGCGTGTGGTGTGCACGGCCGCTCCTCCCGTGACCTGCTCAGTGACGAGCCGGTGGTGACTGTCACACAGGGGCCGGCTGCCCGAGCCCCAGGGCCAGCTCTGCCCGGCTCCGAGTGACTCCCGGTTCCTTCCTCTGTCCGGTGCGACGGTGATAGCGCCCGTCTCTGGGGCTTTGGGAAGGTACCAGAGCGCACCCCATGCAGTCACTCAGCACCGCAGGAAGCGAGGACGGTCCCTCTGTCCTGGGCCTTTCGGCCACTTCAGGCTGCCCTTCCCCCCAGCCCCGGACTGTGTCATGCTGGGGTCCCCGCCTGCACACGCCCAGCGCTTCTGTCTCCTGCTGCCGCCTGGGCTCAGGTTAAACATCCCAGCAGCCCCCTGGCGCTCCCTGCTGTCCCCATTGGCCACAGGAGTCAGCACGGGGACGTGCTCAAGGCCAGGGCTGCCTCCAGAGGTGGCCGCCCCCTTCCGGGCTTCTGCCTCATTTATGACCTCATGGGTCTTCCTCGTGGCTCAGCTGGGGTCCAGCCGTTTTGGGGGGCCTGGGGATCCATCATGGCTTCACTCCGCCCCTCTGCCTGGGACAGGCCCACCTCCCCCTCCCCGCCGTTGGCTCCTCGTCGGGATCGCACCTGCCCCAGACCCCCCCTTCCTCTGCCGCCACCCTTCTCCCCTCCCAGCCCTGCCCCTCCCTGGCCTGCGTGCTGCCCAGTCCCTACACGTCTCAGGAGCTCCGGACACTTGGCACGCCTGAAGCACGTGTCCGTGGACGCTTAGCAGTACGCGGCCCACATTTCGTGTCTTTGTGAACACAGCCCACAACTGTAGTCCCTTTTGGAGAGGGCAGGTGACTTCCCACTCCGCTCTCGGCTGCGCCGGGTCACCCGGAGGGGCTTGGGGGCAGGAGGGTGGCACGTGCTTTCCGGATGTCCCCAGTCACGGCCCTGTGCTTTGGGTCTATCTCCTCATTCAGTCCCGCCAGCAACCTGGTGACGCCGATGCCACAGTCCCCATTCTCCCTGTAGAAGGGGACACAGAGAGGGCAAGTCCCTGCCTGAGGTCACACCATGGTCAAGTGGGGGAGCATCAGGGTGCAAGTGTGGGTCCTTTTGTTAGCCCAGAACCGCGCAGCCTCCAGGAGGCGGGTGGGGGAGGGGCTGCTAAGGCGGACATGGCTGGATCTCCGTGACCCTGGGGCCGGATGCCAGGCAGCATCCCGTCTTGTCCCTTCTTCCCAGCTCTCCATCCTGTGGCCAGGGACCTCTCAGAAGGGCAGAGGGGCGCCCCCGCGTTCCCCCACCCTCCCCCGCCCTGTCGTCATCCAGGTCAGACCAGGAGAGTGGGGACAGTGCCGCCCGCCACCTCCCTGGAATAGAAAACCTTCTGCTGGAAGAAGGGACTGTCACCTCCCCGGAATAGAGCACCTTCTGCTCGAAGAAGGGACCGTCACCTCCCCGGAATAGAGCACCTTCTGCTGGAAGAAGGGACAGTGAAACAGAGTGAGGGATCTGGACGCGCCTGAGTGCGAGACAGCACGTCTGCCCCCCAAACCAGCTGTGGGGGACATGCTGCAAAATGCTCGCCGAAGGTCCAGGAGGCCCGGGAGCCGGAAGCCGGTACCAGCTGTGGAAGCGACTGCTCCAGTCCCGGGGCTCAGGGCTCCCCGCTCCCCGTGGCCCTCAGTGCCCTGGGGGTGCCCTTTGTCAGGGTAATGGGCCCCTGCACGCACCCAGAGCCAGTGGTAGGTCCCAGCCACCCCGGTCCCCTCCACAAGTCCCCAGCCGAGGCGGGGGTGCTGTTAACCAGTTCTGAGGGAGCCTTTAGAGCTCTACCTCCCATCGCCAGCGTGAGGGGAGGTCTGCGGGGGGACCCCCGACTCTGAGAGGCTGGGGTTGGTGCGGGAGGTGCAGGCAGGCCTCTCCGCTCAGCGCAGAATCGCAGGGTGAATCCGACAGTCACCCTTCCCTGTCACACTGTCACCCGTTCTGAGCCTTTAAGGTCTTCCTCCAGAACTAAAGCACGTGGCTCTCTTACCCAAGCTTTGAGGTTTGTTTCTATTTTTTTAAACATTTAAAATCTACCGTGTTGACGCATAAGCCGCGTTCGATGAGGTGTGCCGCGTTTTGCCGGGCAGGGGGTGCCCGTTTGGGCCCACTTCAGTGAGGAGGAACTAGGGGTGCGCTGGGCAGTGCTGAGTCCGCGTCTGCGTCCGTGTTTTCATTTCTCGTTTCTGCTTCGGAGTTAACAGTGTTGCTTGTACCATCGTAGGTTAGAAAAATGCGAAAATTCCTTTAAATGCAAAACACACGTACTAACTATAAACAAAGAAAAGTTTGAATTAAAAAATTAAAGTGAAAGGTTTTTCCCCCTGGAAGTTTGGGCCAAAAAACGTGGGTGCGTGTCACCCATGGGAGCGCAGGTTAGGGGTGTCGTCAGCTGAGTTTGGACGGATGCACCCGAGGGCGGATGCACCCAGCCGTAAATACCTGCTTTTCATGTGACGTGGCTGGGTACTCCGGACAGCCCTGGCCCACCCATGGAACTCCCACTCCAGTGAAGATAGGGGCTGTTTCGTCACCCCTAAAAATGCCCTCCTGCCATTTGCAGTCGGGGACCCCCAGTCCCCGGCCCCAGGTGTCCTCGTAGGGTTTCCCGGTCCTGGGCCCCCCTGTAGACAGTGTGGTCCCTTTGTGTCACTTACAGGGTTTGATAAGCCTCTGGGGCAAATGAGTGACCTGAGACGTGCAGCTCTGGTCCCTGCATGCTCCCCACCCTTCCCTGAGCCCCTCTCCGCTGTGTGGACACCGTGTACCAGGGTCCCCAGCAGGACGAAGACCCCGCCTATTCTCCCGGCCTCAGCGGTGAGAGCTGGGAGATCACTGAGAGGTTTGGGGGTGCTCTTGGCCCAGGACTGAGGAACTCACGAGGCAGACAATGACCCTCTCAACTGGGAGGGTCTCCAGGAAACGGGGGTGGGACTCCAGAAATGGGGGTAGGACTCTAAGGAAACGGGGGTGGGACTCCTGGAGGCCAGTCCTGGGGTACAGGCTGTGGAGTAGGGTGGGGGATGGGAAGCAGCTGGGATGCCCTCTCTCCTGCTGTAGGTTTGTGGCCACTGCCCACTGTCACTGCCACTCTGCATGGAGGTGGCTTTGAGAGCTGCTCTCCTGGGGACCGTTTGCCCTGGAGTCCTGGGTCCTTTTGAGTGACCTGAGGGGCCGCAGGGGTGACAGCCGACCTCCGAGGACAGCTCCAGGTGGGGTGCTCCAGCGAGCAGGCCAGCTCCTCACCCGGTGCGGGCGGTCCAGTCCCCGGGGTCTGGGCTCCCCGGGAGGTGCCAACGCCACGTCTTCCGCGGGTGCCCAGCTTGGCGGCATCTCCTCTCCTGGGCAGAGGAGAGCGACCCCAGGGGACATCCCGTCTGGGAAGGACACGGTGCTGCGGGTTTGCTGCACTTTCCCACCCTTTCTGGGACCCAGGGGACCCATTTCTACAAGTGGGCTCGTCTTAAGGGTGTTTTCAGCTCGTGGGAAAAACGGATACAAACTACAGAGCCGAGACGTCGCCGTCAGGCTCCGGTTTTTTCCTTTTCCGTTATTATTTCGTCGTGAAGTACACACAGCAGGACATTTGCGTTTACGTGTGCGGTTCCCTGGCGTCAAGTACGTTCACGTGGTCGTACAGCCATCACCTCCCTCCATCTCCAGAACGTTCCATCCCCCGCCCCCGGTCCCTGGTGACCTGGTGACCGCCCTTCTGCCTCCCGGGCCCGTGCAGTGGGCTCCTCTGTGAACCTCGGGTGGCGAGAACAGCTCGGCGTGCGTGGGGCCGGCCGGCGTCACGAGCACGTCTCCCGGGCTCGCCCACGCTGGGTCCGGAATGCCGGTCCGAGCCGAAGCGGGACAAGGCCGCATTCACGGGCAGGCGCGCCGCGCTCCGATGACCCGCTCGCTCCTCCGTCCGGCTCGGCCGCTGCGTCTGCGCTGGGGCTGTTGTGACAAAGCCCCTGTGCACCCCCCGCCTCCGCGTCCCCACGCATCCGAGGGCTCAGCAGCGCTTCCTCACAAAGCCGCCTGCGTACCCCCCCCCAGCAGCCCGGGGCGCCCGCGGGGGGCACTTCAGTGCGCGGCGGGTCCGGGGTCTGGAGCTCTCTGCACGGGCTGCCTTCCCCCGGCCACCGGCTGCCTTCCCCCGGCCACCGGCTGCCTTCCCCCGGCCACCGGCTGCCTTCCCCCGGCCACCGGCTGCTTCTGCAGCTTGGCTTCCCCTGAGCTTCCGGATGCAGCCGGACTCCTGCGTCTCAGAGAGGAAGCAAGCGGAGCTCCGTTTTGTCAAGCTCCTACTGTGCGCTGGACACTCCCAAGGGCTGGGGTACAGGGCAGCCTGGGAGGCACCCGGACGCGAGGAGGGCTCGAGAGGTCAAGGTATCGGCCAGGCTCCCAGGCCAAGTTCCCTTGTCCACCCCAGTCACCTCCGGAGAAGCTCCCTGGCCCTTTGCTTTGCCGATGGAACTCCAGGCCCGGAGTCCTGAGGGTTGGAAAGGAAGACCCCCTTGTCCTGGGCTTCCTTGTCCTGCTGTTGGGAATACGCAGTTGTTCATTGATTCGTGTTTTCCGTTCAAATACACAAACGTGGAGGGAAGTGACACGGCCCCGACGGTCCCATCGCCCGGCTTCGGCAGCGGTCAGCCCTTGGCCAGTCTCACGGACCGATTTGGTTCTGCTTTTCGATCTGTGGGGTCCTCCCAAGTGAGTGGGGCGGTAGCCTTTGGAGTTTTCTGGAAGGGGGACGGGGCGTCCTGCAGCTCAGTCTCAGCCCAGCTGCAGGAGTGCTGATAGCGGCCCCCCGATGGGAGTCCCCACACGCAGGAGGCAGCGCGGGGCACAGCGTCCAGAGGCCGGGGACCTGGGTGACGCTCGTCTCCCATCCGCCGTCCCCTTCTCGGAGCGTTTACGGGAACCTTCTGAGTGGGAAGAGAGGAGGTTACGTGAGGGTAACCGTCCCCTTCGGGGAACAGGCCAGGGCAGCCGTGGGGCAGAGCAGGGGACCCGTGGGACAAGAGCCGGTGGCCTCTTCAGTGAGACCTAACACACGTTTTCGTCTTTGAAAACACCGATGGCGTGCCGCGCACCAAGCCGCGCGTGGGTTCGCTGGGACACGGTGTATCTGCTGTCTGACACCCTGTGACCCCCCTGAAGAACCCTAGCAGCCACTAGCCTTTGTGTGTGTCACACCTGCCCGAGGCCGTCGTGAGATCGGTGCCCTTAGCTCCGTCTTACAGGTGGGAAGCTGGGGCTCCCTGCACCCCAGCTGTCTGTGCAGACTGAGGAGTGTAGGGAGGGAGGGACAGTGTAGAGGGGACAGGGGACCCTCTCCTCGGCTTCGGGTATGTGCTTTGTCCCAGGCCTGGGGGTAGCCCGATGGCACATTCTCCCTCTCACCTTTATGGAGGGCGGGGACTTACTTTTGTCTTGAGGCCGGGCAGGCCTTCCGGGAGAGAGGAGCAGGGAAGGCTGGAGCTGGAGGCGTGACGTGTTGGGCGGGGGTGGCGAGGAGACAGTGGAGGGGGGCTCCGTCTTATGTAAAGAAGACTTGGCATTTTTCGAGAGAGGGATCGCAGGGATGAGCTGTGACGCTTTCTGATGGGCTCTGGCTTTGTTCAAGGCTCAGAGGACATGGGGTTCCCCTGGCGGGCGGGCCCCCAGGTGCAGGAGCTGCGGGTGGGGACCATCCCTCTGCTGGGGTCCAGCCAGCTTGGGGTGCCCAGGCCCTGCACGGAGTCCTGCTTTGTGAGCTTGGACGTACTGTCCAGGGTTGCACACGAGACTCAGCTGGCATCTTGGTAGCAGGGGCAGGAAGAGGTTTATTTCGAAGGACACCTGGGAGCCTCTTTGCCACCCTCTCCGGGCAGCCTTGCCCGGGTCACGTCATAACCTGGGGGCCGGTGGAGTGGGGAGCTCTGCTGGCCTGACCAAACAGAGGGGTGAGGGAGGGAGCCCCTCAAAGGCGAAGAGAAAGGCCAGGTGTCCATGGTGGGCATTGTCCTTGTTCATTCTCATTTTCGATTCATTAAAACAATAAAGACGGGGTGGGGCACCATCTGGCTCCGACGCAGGAAGGTGGGACCCTTTGGGTCCCTTCCAGCTGTGTGACTTTGTTTTCGGGTGCTCCCCCCAGCACCCCGACTTCCCAGGGGACGTAAAGGGGCGACCTCATGCAGGATCAGCTGCTCGCAGAGCCCAGAGAAGGCCCTCGGTTCAGAGCGTTGTGCCGTCTCCCTTGGCACCTCGTGGACAGAGCGAGGTGACTGGATGGGGACCCCGCTTTCAGGAACTGAGGGCTTCCCAGCCCAGTCCCAGAAGTGCTTTTCTTCCAACCAGCAGCCCTCCCGGGACGCACGCGGGCTGGTTGCTATGGATACGGGCCACGGAGGCTCCCCTGGGGCAGCGCCTGCAGTGGGGGTGAGAGGTGGTTTGTTGTTGGGGTGATACCCAGCCTGGTGCCTCTGCGTGGGGGGCAGGGACCAGCCTTACCTGAGCCTCCACGTGCCCCCCAACTACTCCCACCCAGGTGAGGGAGGCCACACCTGTGCGGGGCTGCAGGTGGCTCGTGGGGGGTGGTCCTGAGAAGGGGGTCTGTCCCTCCGTGAGACACACAGCTCTCGTCTCTTCTCAGTTTGGAGTCTTCCAGAACAAAAGTTAACCGGGTCCCAGCCCCCGGCCCCAGGAGCCATTTCTGCAGGGGAAGCACGGCCCGGCCCGCAGAGCTTCCCTGGGAGTGGCGCTGTGTCCTGGGGGCCAGCGGGACAGGACAGTACCTGAAGGTTCCCAGCCTCGGGGCACTCCCCGGCTGGGAGAGGACACCGACCCCCCTGCAGTGAGCTCCCTGTCTGTCGGGGACCCTGGGAAGTGCACGAAGACCCGCCGTCTCCTTCTTTCAACCCTCAGCGGCCTCCCCATGCAGTCAGCCTGGCCTCCGCGGTGCGCCCGGTGGGCACTGCGTGTCCGCCCGGCCGCCTCCAGCGTCCCCAGCCTCCGCGGTGAGCCCGGTGGGCACTGCGTGTCCGCCCGGCCGCCTCCAGCGTCCCCAGCCTCCACGGTGCGCCCGGTGGGCACTGCGTGTCCGCCCGGCCGCCTCCAGCGTCCCCAGCCTCCGCGGTGAGCCCCGGGGGCACTGCGTGTCCGCCCGGCCGCCTCCAGCGTCCCCAGCCTCCGCGGTGAGCCCCGGGGGCACTGCGTGTCCGCCCGGCCGCCTCCAGCGTCCCCAGCCTCCGCGGTGAGCCCCGGGGGCACTGCGTGTCCGCCCGGC